>JTDE01000766.1:4253-69311 GCA_014338405.1 Paragonimus skrjabini miyazakii
CTAACTCAACTTGGCGCAGTCGTTCATCGACTACACTAAGAAATTCTTCGGTCGCAGGGAATCGCTACCGTATTCCAGAGTTGTTGTCGAGTCTCATGGGCTCCATATATTCTGCCCGCCCGGTCTGCTGCGGTATTTGGTAACATCCTGGGGAGAAATCCTTTCGTATAAAGATTAGTGATAGTCTAGCTGTTAAGGTCATGCTCAATTTCAGTAGTTGCAGTGTGCAATGCAAACTAATCCATTTGTGGGCAGGTAGTTCACCAGGTCTGAATGAAATGTTGCCACCAGTTCTGAGGGAATGCGCAAATTTTCTAATGGAACCGCCGGTCGATCTGTTTCAACGTTCTCATTCTACCGCGGAAACATGGTGCCATCTTGTCAATATGCGAGGGTGGTAATCGTATTGATGTTGGCAGTGTTGGCGATAGCCCTGTCGTTATGTGTCTAAGATGTCATGGAAAGCATCCTGAACAACTGCATCCGGAAATACCTGGATGCCAAGTGCCAACCTACGCTGAACTGTGATTTTAGAAACTGTCACTCGTGCATTCCCAACTTGTTGATCGCGAGTAATTTCTTCGCAATAGCTACGGATGAATATATCTCAGGTCTTGGATTTTACTAAGGTTTTCGACGTGATAAATCACGTTCTACGGAATCTGTAAGTACTGGATCTGAGGAAACAAATGCGGTTGAGGCTACAACATTACCTGGCAAATCGAACATACTTTCTATGAGTCAATGAGGAACTTTCAACGATATTTTGTGCACCAACTGGGGTCCCGCAGGTCTCCATACTAGACCCACTGCTATTTTTGGTCATCCTAAATGACCTCCCGACAGTCAGTCATGATTCCCCAGCCCTCATCTATGCATATGACATAAAGGTCTGGCAGATTCTGAAATCCACACGTCGCAGGTATCCTCCAAAGGGGTCTGACTGCTATCTCTTTAGGCAACATATAACCGACTGCCGTTTAACGCAGCGTAACTTAAGATCATGCGCATCGGACATTCCAGCTGTTTGGAGCACTGCCTAGAAGTTACATTATTTAGTGTCACCTCTAAGTAAGATCTCAGCACTGGAATAGTATCCGACCTCAGCTTGTGTGCTAATATTTCCGCTTTTGCCAAAATCGAGAGCATCCGATTGGCTATGCTAAGCAGAGCACATAGAGAACTTTCAGCAGTGTTTTACTCCTCTTGTCAACACGTCAGTTAGGCCAGCATCTAGGCTTGCGTCCTTTATTTGAAAACCGATGTAGTTTTGCTTGAGACTGTCTTGCAATGGGCTAGCAACAGGGTAAAAGGTCCGAACAATTTTTCATACGAAGAACGAACGGGCGTGCCAAATCCGTACCCATTGGAGTATAGACGACTAAGGGGCAATCTCACTATGACTTTCAAAATATTAAGGACGCCAGGTCCTATTGGCAGGTCCCTCTTCCAGACTTGCTTATCCATCGGAGACGTCAGTACAAACTAGTCATACAATGCAGTCAACACCAACGGAGAAGACAGTTTCGGTGTTCGCATCTGTTCTTCCTGGAATGCGCTACTAGATGGGGTGCTCGCACAGTCGTTGAATTTGCTTAAGAAGCTGTCAGATGAATGGCTGCTACCACTTTGTTCCCCGTCTGTCGGTTATTCCTTAACTAGTATTACGGGACTTTTATTACCCCCCACTGTCCTTTTTACTCTGGTTCTCGCGGTTACGGCCATCGTTACCGCTCAGTCGACTCCATCCCATTTATATTACCATCGCAGTACCTTCATTTATTGCATCTCTTGTATTCACTCTCCGCTCCTTTTAGCCTCACCTTGAATCTTAATAATACCCACTTATATTCTGTTTTTTCCATATCAAGTCGCTGTCCACCCACAAAGTGTTCGACGGGTTGAAGTTTTTATTACGAAAACCTTGTCTCACATGCATCCACCATTCCAACAGTTCACACGGTTGGGAAATATGACAGGCAACCCGACACCTCTATGAGATCGGCGCTGCTGAAAATCCGGACGGCGTAAAGCGACGGAGTCATACAGGGAAATCTGGAAACGGGGAAACTCTACAAGTGTAGCACTTTCTTCTCTGCAAAAAACTGGTGAGCAGGCGAATCGGTAGTGCGTGATCGAAGTAAACGCACATTGGCCTTTCTGTAAACTTATGACGCTACTAAAATTAGTTCTGGGGATTTTGTGACCGATGTGTTGTTTTGTCTGATTCTCACTTGCAGGGAAGTCGACCGTGATCACCATTGACGGACGGATTGTGAACATCTATTACACTAAAACGTGTGTACTAGTTGAATCGCCTTACTTTCACTTACAGCTTGGTTGTTTGTTTGCAAAGGTGTAGGCGCCTTGATGTTGTATGTTTGAATGTAGACGTAGCTATTTTTAGTGGTTAGGTCCCCTACCCTCTCCCTTTTGTTTTTTTCTTCTTAAATAGGGTTTGTTTCTTCTTCATGGTTGTGTGGCAGTTAAGCATCAGTGTGAACCACTGATGTATTGCTATCTATGATGATGATGATGATGATGATGATGATGATGATGATGATGATGATGATGATGGAAACGTTAGGTGAGATGGCGGCTAACCGAGCTCAGTGGCGTGACTGTTGTCGTTTGGCCGAGTTGTCTATGAAACGGGAGCATTTAATGGCTCGGGGCAGTGAAAGCCATAATGAAGGTGTTTTGCTGATGTCGCTTTACTTTCACTTACAGTCCACTTGTTTGTTTGCAAGGTGTAGGTACCTTGATGTCGAATATTTAAATATAAGTGTAGCTATTTTTTTTAGTAGGTAGGTCCCTTTCCGTCCCTTTTTTCTTTCTCTCTTCCTACACAGGGTCTGATTTTTATTTATGTTCATGATTGTGTGGCAGTTTGACATCAGTGTGTTGCTGTCTATGATGATGATGATGCATACCAGCTTGGAGGAATTTCAAATAAGTAGAACGGTGCTTTAAAACAGCAGCTTCGCTGGAAGGCATACCTATCAAACAAGCGTCTGTATTGCCACCTACCCAATTCACTCCACTACTGACCTCCGTTCCGAAGGTGAATTAACAGATCTTATGTACTTATTTGGCTACATTTCTGCCAGGATGAGCCGTTTACAAGCTGCAAATTTAAAAATGTAATCTGATAAGAATTGCATCAGCCAATCGTTTCCTGCTCCGTTCGTCACTGGTGTTTACAGTCGATTTCCTTTGTAGTGAGAATCAGAGAGGAACAACATATTACTCACAAAATTCCAGAACAGTTTTAGCAACTTAAATTCTGTGCATCATGGACGCGTCACCACTTTCGTATTTCTCGTCTTCTTTTGTAATCCTGTAAAAAATATTACCGATGCTCTGAGCATATTCGGATGTTTCCGTTCGAACTTTTGTTGAAAATCTGACTGATCACGGTTCGTTTCAGCGTTCTAAGTGGTGTCACACGATTTCACTGTTAACAGACTATTTGAGGCGAGAAAGAGAGAGGTCACTTATGCTTTCCAGATGAAAGCCATGCATCCTGTTGGGTGGAGAGAAATCTTCGGTGCAGCCTACAGGTCAGTTATTCCATTTTTTTTTGCTTTGAAATGTAAATTTATTGGGGAAAATTTTGGCGAACAGTTCGCACATCGTAGAGGCTGCGTCCAATGCGACGTTTATTATTAGCTCAAGAGCAGGTGATAGAAATGTGGATAGTAGCAGTGTGTATTGCCTCTCCGATTATTTCTGTTGTCTTCAGTCAGTCACTTGTGATATCCGGTATTTAGGGTACTATCCGTTTGTTTTCCATCCACAGATTGGTTTCATCCAATGACCTGGATTTATTGCTGGCCTTTATTGAATCGTCCTTTTGAGTGCGCAATCAATTGTTCGACCCAATCCGAGAATGGAATGATGCGAGTGCCGTCGTTTACTGGAAACGAGTCAAAAATCAAACCACGGGAATTCTGATTGTGTATACCGAACAATTACCCTATATGACAGTCAGGACAGGGCGAATCAAACAGGGCGGCCATACATAACAGTCGTGGCGTTAGAACGAATCATGATACGGGTACATCAGCAAATAAACAAGAAAAACGGTTCAGATATAGTTGACGTCTATAAGCGTCCGATTGCACGGCTGCAATCTGATTATCTAAGTGGGATAGTACGGACCCATCCACTCAACAGTGGATCTAACTCAGGCAATGCTGACTAAAATATTCCGGCTTCACTTCAAACAGTTGACGTTTGATTCCATATGTAGGTTTGCACAATCTCGCAAACGATGCTATCAACGAGACTTAGCGGTGGACATTGTGCGACTCCTCGTGCCAGTTTTGTTAGGAGTTGCGCCTTCTAACAACCTTATAGAAACCTTTCGTTCTTGTTACGCCGTTTGACCCACTCACTATGCAAAACTCCATAAAACAAGGGTTTGGATTGAAGGTTGAATGTTAACCGGAATTCACTTCCTATGCTACCTGCACCGCGCCGCCGACGTACAAAAAGAAAAACAAATGGGTGTCCTCGTCGTCTCCATTGTTTGTTGGACGCACATCACTTCGTCCTCTGAAAGAGACTTTTCAAGAGACAGACATTCTGCCACGATACACCTGAGCAAGCTATTTACTCATCTCTGAAAGGATTGAACGTAGTTAACACGTAGGTAACATTTTTCAACATGGTTTATATAACATCAACGCCGTAATACACGTTAACAGTAGGCAATCACATCAAGAGTGAATCAGTTGGCATATGCATCGTTTCGTTTGGAACAACTCGCCCCTTCTTCCATTCACATCATGGACGTCCTCCAACTTTGAGAACGATGTGGAACGCTCGTTGACGAAAAAAGTCATTTATTTTGACGACTGTATGATCTGTGTATAAACCACATTGAATAACATACGGTCTTGCGTTTCCTACGTAGCCACATTCCCACTCAGTGTGGCTCCGTCCAGGCGCAACAAAATTTAGCTAACATCCACTCTACACTTTTATTGACTAACAGGGAAGTATGTAGGACGTTTCAAGAAAACATGTAGTCACCCGCCTGCTCGAAGGAGACGGTTAGCTGATGCAATCCTTATAACATTGCATTTTCAGACTTTTGTAAGAGTCCCATGGCGACAGAACTGTAGCCGAGCGCGTACGCAAAATCTGTTCATTCGTATTCAGAAATAAGGCCAGTGGTTAAATGAATAGGCTAAGCGATAAGAAAAGGCTTGTTGCGATGGGTACGATTTTATGTGAAGCTGTTGTTTGTAAATGTCGTTCCGCTTATGTAAAATCTCTCTGGGTGTCGTTCGTCACCGGTAAACCTACCTCTCGAGATTGGAATGAAACGTACACCACTTTTTCTAGAACGATGGTTTCAGGATGCCAAAGATCAGAATGTGGGATTCACATCGAGTAGAATAAGTTGAGAGACGAATTCAATGATTGCTTTTGGTTACATTCCCTAATATCTGCATGCCAGGTCGCGCAGTGCAGTGGGCCAACTGCACGAACGGTGGACACGGAAAACTAGCCACCGACACATGACTCATTCTTTTGTTATTTTCAGTATACATACATCTCTGTGCCGAACTTTCTATTGTTTTGCATTCGAGTAAAATGTAACAATGACTGACGGATGTGTTCGCCGGTAAGCATCGCTTACGTCGACTATGATTGTTTCGTCCGTTACTGCACTAGTTATATGAATGCCTTACACGCTGGAAGAATGTTACCATTCCTTTTGGCTGTCGTACAAACGATCTCGTCATTAGCCCACCATCTACTTAGAACCAGAGCTCATTAGCTACGGCGCGGGTACGTTACGTTTATAAGTTGTAGCAGTAATGCTCACTGTTGTAAGGGAAATGGGAATAGAGTAAGTTTGATGTAGGGTGTCGTATGATGTATGTCGTACGCGTAAATCACCCGTTGCAGCAGAAATAGCATCTAAAGTGTTTTGATCTACTTCCATTCTGGTCGTGGCCGGAGTCGGCACGACTGCAAGACTGCTCGAATAATCTGTGGGCACGGTGAAATAGCTGTGCCATTGGAAAATATGTCGTCGCTACGTGAAAGCAAGCTAACTTCCAACGCACCGGGTTTCCGAAACACAGACTGGTGAGTTCGCCCATATTGCGAATATAAAGGTAGGTAATAAAGGACTACACCCACAAGGGGTACACTGAAGGAATTATTAGTATAAATCCTGTTTCTGTTTGCGTGCTGTATCTGCCTCACCATCCCGTCTGAAATGCTGATAAGCCTAATAAATTAAAAACTATTTCGACTGCTCCAGTCAGCTCGATATTGCCTCTTTAAGCGACAAACCACGTACGGTATGGGAACCGGTCAAAAACGTGCTGGAGGTGTTCTAGCGTGTCCGACTCGGTCTGTTAGCTGTAGCTGAATGCACCGAAGCCTTGCTCTGTCAAGTTCGCATCTCGGAGGAAGACCGCGATGCATGAAATGCTTCTGGTGACCAAATGACGATCTCAGCAGACTGCCAGAAGAGTACTGAATGTGTTTACGTCTATTTGGGGTCAATTCATCCCCCAGTAATGATCCCTTGGCCATAAAACGAACGATTGAAAATAACGAACCATCAAGTCAATCCGGACGTTATCGTTGTGGATACGCGATGATTTTAGGTTGACTGCCTCCTCGGCTTCTGTGGCAAAACATACGTAATCCGAATGTCCAAGGATCACAATTACCTGCTGCGATTCGGGAGATTCCATCATACTCAGTGAGCGAATTGCGACAGTGAAACTGCAACCCACTTTATCGCGTGTGACGACACCGTGGAAATAGTTTCCGAACTTTTGGGTTTGTGTCGAACCCAAGGAACAGAAGTAGACCTTAAAAAAAATCAGGTTGTGTATACGGATGCTTGAGCTTCTCCTATGGCAGACTCGACGCACCTTGTCGTCATTCGCCACCTCAGTTTCCGATCCTCGTGAATTCGTAACACCATCGTTGTCGCTCGTGAAACTGTTTCCTCAATAATTGTCCGAATAAAAATTGGCACCTCCAGCTACATGTCAAAACCAATAGCAGAAGCGAGATGCTTCCTTCACGAATCTACATCAGGCCACGGTTTCAACACATACCCTTACAGTAGTTGGTTCTGCCTTATCTAAACAGCAGCATAGTTTAAGTGATGATTGTGGAAATGGTACGAAGCTGCCTTTTCATATAGGAGCTATCGACTCTACAACTTCCACCCATGGGCGCTTCTTATACAGAAAGTCGAGAGTCGGACCTGCAAAATCGATAAAGGTTCGTTGAATGGGACTTGCCACTGTCACTTTTGTTGTGAAGATATCCCACTGCAAAGCGTTCGGAACAGTACAAAACGTTAACACTTTCTGTGTGTAAAAGCTTGCATCCCTTGAAAACAAGCCATGTCCAGAAATCCGAAAGTGGTCGCTTTGCGCAAACGCTCTTTATCCCAGAATGCCACCACTCTTGCATTACGACTTACCATCAGGTGTCAATAAGATGGTTCAGTACTGATATCGACAAGCGACGTCAGTGTTGAATGTGGAAAAGAAGAAAAGTTGAAATGACAATGAGTCGCGAGGTTATGAATACCTGATTGTCAGTGGCTAGCTTGGAATAATCTAGTCATCTAGCTGCTTCTTAAATGTGTCGGCTGATGTTGCCAGGACAACCACTGTCGATAGTGCATTCTATGTCGAACTGACTGACACAAAACTATACAGTCTACATAGAAGGTTGCTATGTGGTAAGAAACCCTGTACTTGTGGCCCATGAGGTACAGCATATCAGCGACGAGAAAGAGGTTTTGTTAGGGCGTTCCTCGAAGCATAAGATTTTCCACGCCTACATAAGGTTACTTCCGTCAGGTCCTCTACATTTTCATGCTGTTTTTTCGCACAACTGATTTGTTTAGTGATGAGGTGTTCGGTGTTTTGTTTGCAAACGACTGTTTTCACAAGATTTTCGGCAGACCGTATTTACTTTCCGTACCGACATTTATGCGGAATGCTGTGTTTTCGTTTGTTATAGCTAGTGTGGGCTGCTTCGGAAATCTCTTCGTTCGCGGAAGTTGCTCAACGTTATATCTATTAGTTTACTCACCTGATTAATCGGGCTGTTCGCCTCAAGGTTGGTTACTCCTAGAACACCAATTCCTTCTTCTGTACACTAACCATCCGTTTTCCATTGGAGACAATGTTTTAAACTTCAGAGTTTTAACGGCGATCTAGTGAAAGCCTAGAATCAAAGTAAATTTTTGAGCGTGGTTTTGGACAAGGTTTGTGATTGCATGTTCAACCCTTCTGTGTCAAGTCATTAAGGTGAAATAGGGGGACGCATAACTCATTTTTGCAATTCATTTTGCAAGAACTTTTGGTTAATAGGCTTGTGTTGAACAAAGCACTTTCAGTAACCCTTTCAGAGGTTGGGCGCACTTTGATGGATCGACCGTTAATAAACTTGGCCGACGGATTTGACCATAGTAACGTTGAACAAGCCGTCCGGAGTCTAGCGACTAGGATTTAGTTTATGCCTTTGAGAATGGTCTCAATCGCCAACGTCATTACTTTGAACGGTTGACGGACCACTTCTGGCGACGGTGGCTGAAGAATTAACTCTCCATGCTGAACGTAAGTCTCAAGTGGTGGCTTCGAAGTCTCAGTCTTCAAGTTCGGGGTTTAGTGATGATGTTTGTTACAATCGTCTCAAGCTGTTCGGTGGCCAAAAGTAATCGTCGAGGTGCTCTACATGAGAAATGACGTACTTTTTTAAGGATATTGTCTACAGGGTAGGCGATGACAATTCGTCAGGTGTGCTTAGAAGAAAAGCTGCATACCCGATTGGAAAGTTGAGATCAGTTTGCTTCTCGTGTGCTCTGTTGCTTTCATGACCATACACTAATGCCTTCTTTGGCTGTCACATTGCACATTTATTACTTGAATAGTGAAAATCTTTACGTCACGTCTGCAATCTGCGTGGCACTTCCAGCCCCGTTTTCCCTAATAAATCGCTCTTTGATGTGCAGTTACCTTCAGGAATGTCTGCTAAGGGAGACAGGTTAAGTTATGACGTCTGCAATGCTTTATTGAATATTACTGTTGGATACTAGTAGTATTAATGTCACGTCGCTGACAAGCTGGGACTTTTTAGCGGCCCGTTGCACACGTGACCGATGCAGCTGCTTTTCTTGTTGAGTCGATTCCATTTATAATTAGATGCAGCTTGCTTGTTTCAGACATGAAAAGCCACCATGGTCCGCCTTAGTGCAACAGCAGCGTATGACCAACTGTTATATGTGTATATATAACACAAAATGTCCGATTAAAGTTGGAACCGTGCCACAATATATAAAAAAAGAAGTATAAAGATGTTGTGGATGGAAAGGAAGAAGAAAGCTGTAGAAGGAGAGAAAATGTTACACTGGTGAACGCGGTTTCGCACTACTAGCGCCACCGGCTCCTATTCTTCGCCATATCGGACAGCGTTCTCAACCTAGAGCCCTACCAAGAAGTTGTGAATGTGCTACTGAAGCGAGCTTTAATGTGAATGCCTTCACACCACGAATTCAAGTCATATGCTGACTACTTGGCTGCCGCTTCCAGCATAACCCCCCACACTCAAACAGGGTACAGTGTTACAAGCAGTTAGCTGGCATTCGTAAGATGTGATCAGGTCAGCGAATCGTGTCAGGTGTGATCATTGCGCTCAGCGTTTGATAGAATCAGTTCGTTCGGGAGACGTTGATGAACTTCATCATTGCTGACACAGTGTTCCCATTACATGCCCTAATGCTTCGGGGATGACGGTAGTCGGAAACGGACATTGTGAACATCCTCCGATCAAATAGGCTTGACGTGTCAACTGTACATTAAAACTGGCCTCACTGTAACATTATACGCTCGACTTTTCACGGAAATACCAAAAACATGTTATGCAACTCGATATACGGCCTTACGAGCGCGTAAACAGACAACAGAATAACGGTTAGTGAAACGGTAGATAATGCAACGACGTTCAACGGTAATGAACAACTGACTACAAAGTACGCACGACTAATACGTATCTTTCCGGCCAACCCAACCACCTGAGGTTAATGAATGAACACAGAGAAAAGACTGGCCTCCGGACAGAGCTACTTTAGGTTACTCAATCCGAGAACAACGCGGTCACAAACTAAACCACATTTAAAGGGTTTGTGACCAATCAGAAACAAGGACAGAAATGGACCAGACAAAGATCCAGATAGTACAGTGATGTCCCAGTTAAAGGACGAGAGTTTAGGCGGGGTGCTAGAAATTCACACCAAGGTTGAGAACGCACGTGGAGGGTGAAATAGCACATGACCTTGCCGACTGTGAATGTCACTTCAAACACTAATAAGTTAGTCCATTGCGAAGGTAAGTAAAACGGTATTTTCGAGGAATCGGGTTTTTCTCCGACACATGCTGGTGCCGTAGGTGGCATAATTTGGTGAGCGCCATCCGATCCTTAGATATACGATTTCGCATCCCATCAGTCATTGCGATAGCGCTGATGCAACTCCCAAGGTACTTCTCGACCATTTCCATCAGCTCACCACCAAAGCAAGCGCATAGTCCTGCCAGTCTTGCAACAACACCTTACGCCTATTAAGACCGTACGTGTAACGGGAGAGATGTTTGTCTTACCTGGCTGTTTTTTTCTTACCGAGAGTTATCTGGAACTTAGTTAAAAGTGAACATAGTAAATTGCTTTTTGGTTAGAGAAAAATGTCCCCTTATGTAATGCAGTCCAGTACTGCACATACTCACCAGGTGTTATTTCATTGATGATGTTCATGACTGTCGAGTTTTTGATGTGAAACGTGAAGTAGACATCTTTTGCGTCAAAAGAGTTTCTCGGTTACACTTAAGGGTCATTTTTATATGATGATGGTTGATGCAGTTTTGCTCTACGGCTGCGAAACGTGTTTGCTGGGGGCTAGACGTGTAAAGCGGATTACATTCGTTGAATATCAATTTTTGCACTCAGTCGCAAGCACCGAATGTCACCAACCGACACCCTACCGGGAAACTGTGAAAATTGTTCGGGCTCACTTACCCAAACTCTCGAAATGCATGAAGTCAGTTGCTTAGGTAGTGTTAATAATCCCCGTGGTTTATAGCGCCATACTCCCTTTGCCAGGCTTTAATCTCATTGAGGTAAAGTACGTGCGTCCACTTGGTGACGGCTTCTGGTGATGGTTTATTGTGGCAACACAACGATGTCCATTTATTGATCAAATGCAGAGTTTACAATGCGTATGCGCGTTCAACTTTTGTTCGATGACCCATGCACGAGGATGATGCATCTAGTTTCTAAGTATGCGATCACTGTTATCTTCATCCGTCAGTCTGCATCGAATGGGCTGACTTTGTGAGCAATGCAATAGTTCGTTGGCACGCATTCGGGAAATGTGCATGTTCTCGACCGATAACCGAGATAGTGACAATGCACAGTTTTTGCCATCCGGGTCACGTACTCCATATTTCGACTGAGCGTCTGTCACAGTACGCACTGTTCAATGCAGCTGCTGGTGATCGAAAGAAACCGCAAGGTGGCTAGGCGATGACTTGGTCATGGGTTATGAAAACCATGACCATTCCGCTGAGCACGGTTGGTAAGTCCCGTCTACTTGTTTGGGGACTTCTGCACCATTCACACTGCTGGTTGGAGCAATTCTCTAACATGTCAGTATGCTGCTTCCTATGGCGAGTCTGTTTCCGCGAAGTAGATGATGGTAAGTTGCTTACGAACGACGGATCGCGTTCGTTTCTCTGACTGAATCTGTCGTTGCCCACCCTGTCTTTGACTAGAAGTAGTGAAAGATGTAGTTGCCAATTGGGATTTGGTGGTTGGAATGTTGCTGTTGTTTGACGTAGTTGTCTGTGAAGTATTGTTGCTTAGCGAAAGGAGGCAATGAAAACTACAAGAGAGTTTTTTGTGGACGCCATCGTACTTTCACTTCCAACTCTTTGTATAAGATGTAAGCACCTTGATGTCGATGGTTTGGGTTTAATTGTAGGGATTTCGGGAACTAAGATCCATGTTTTACTTTCGAACCAGGATTCATTTTTCTCTTAGTTGAATTGCTGCCATGCATCAGTGCCAACCGCTAGTGAGTGTTCTCTACACAGCAGTTTTAGATGCAGCTTAAGTTTGAGTCAAACTGAAGCCCAGCAATGACTTCTTGAATAAAGTGTTGGACTGATCTTTTATCCATGACTATTGACGTCTGGTATTTTTTGAGGATTTTATGGACGCTTGCAATTTGCAAAATCTTCTCAACCAGCTTACACACTTTTAAAATAACTGGTTGCAAACCATTGAGCTTTTGTTTTGTCAAATTGACGTTTTCGTTGCAGGTCGAGAATATAAACCTCAACTAAATGTGTTGCTTCATCATCACGGGGTTTCTCCGATTCTGCTTCTTAAGTGAAGGCATGGCTAGATGGTCTTCTTTGTGTTTGAATGTAAAACTGCGTCTATGTGATGTCACAGCGGTGTCGAAACACGAATCGAGGCCATTGACTTCTGTGCTCTCACTGTTCACTGTGGAGTGGATAAGACTGTGACATGCCTCACCCTACCAACCTAATTGTTATGGGGTTAAGCATCGTGTTGCCATTGCCACGGAAACCACACGAACAACAGCACATATATAAGTTAGTGCTAGCTTTGTGTCCGACAGTTGGTACGTTAGACCACCACAAATGTTGATAGTACATCATAGTCGCATGGTTTCTCTCCATAAACTATTAACGATTTTTCTCCCAGTTCTCCACCACCACCTTCTCTATCTTCATTAACACCAGATTCAGTCGGTCCACTCCCTTCAATGATATGAGAAATGAAAACATTTTGATGCTTTCTAAGCCAGTTAGGCGTCTAGAAATGATATCAAATTCAGTTACGGTCAATTATCTAGTTTGCCTTATATCGCCAATCAGTTTTTCCATTTTATTATCTTGAATTCTTCCTTCTCGCACTTTCTCTGTCTTTAGGTAGTTATTTCCTGTGATTCACTTATTGTTTATGCTGAGGAGCTTCCTCTATGAAAATGGCCCTTGTGGGCTATGTTTCCAAGCCTGATCCCAAGTTTACTCCTACTGCATACGACAGCTTTGTTGGCGGCTCTCTGATTTCATTTGACGACATTCCGTTACCTCCGGATCACTTACTGATTTGTCGAACGTGTGGGCACCACATGTGTTTTATTGCTCAAATTTATTGTCCACTGACGAACTCGGGGTATCATCGAAGTGTGTACTTGTTTGTGTGTCTTCGTAAACGCTGCCAACTCGAGGGTTTCAATTGGACTGCGCTCCGATCACAGAAAACAGACGTCGGTGCCGTGCCAACTGGGTCACATTTAGAAAGTGACTGGTCTCTTGGAGGTGAAGAACTAGAGGGAGAAGACGAAAACGACTTTACCGCGGAGTATGCTGGGGAATCCGCATGGGATAGGAAACCTCACGAGCATCGACGGGTAAGTGGTTTTTGTTCTCTTGTATCTGTCATCTCCAACGTTGTCGATGACTTTGTCACTTCCATGTATGTCAATATGCTCAGGTCTCTTCCACGATAAACATGTCCTAATTTTTGGCTGTTCATCAAACCGCAGCTGGCTTTTCGTGTTTGCGCATATTTAACTAATTCGTAACGGTCTTTTGTTTTTCTGTTTCTCACTTGAACTTTGCAGTTATGTAAATAAATCCAACAAGTGAAAACTCACAATTTCGGCTGTGTGAACTGTTTGATATCCATAGTATTGTAACAAAATGTCCAATAAACCACGGTCTTTATTGTCTAACTTGCACCGTCCTACGCCATACTGGCATTTATGAACCGGAATTCCAATTCTCAACGCAGTGGCGGCCTCCATTCACTTTGTGTGCGCTTCTACTTGTTTTTGTATGTGTAGCTGACGTTTTCCGTCGTGTTTTTTGTCTCTCATTCCTTGTCCGATTTCGTTTAACGACGGCTCGCTTAGGTCGCCCACGATCCACCCGCTGTGGGCTTTTGGATGTATTTTACCGCCGCGTTGCGGTATTTTACCAAATGTTTGAATAATCACGCCCCCGATTTTGTCATCTATCATATTATGTGTTTCATCGACCGAACGCTGAAAATTGGCGGTTAAATGTCGATGTCGGTCAGTACCAAATTGCGGTCAGTGAGGATAACCCATATTTCTACTTATATTTTCGTCATTGAACCTTAGCAGATAGTACTGTGGTTGGTGACACTGTTCGTTGCAGCGGCTGCGATGATGCACTTGCTTGAACTCAGACGTGTGTGGTCGTCTGTTTGCCGTCGTTGGATGTCAGATTAATTAAGAGCATGAGGGACTTTATCAAACAATTGATTTTAAATCCTTCAACGTTTCTATGGAAGAGATAACACTCTGGTGTTATGTAGCTCACGGAGTTCACCAAGCGCTGGTGGCTAATCTCTTTCAATGGTACCATGTGCTTCGTTTTTTTATTTATATGCATGCTACTAATAAGTAGCCACTTACGACACCATATTTGTTCACCGTTGTGCCAAACTTACCTCCCGCCCCCTGGAATAATTCCTGGTCGTGTACACACGCTACTGATTTTGTCTCTTTTTTGAGTTAGTGTATCTGCTGAATTTGTTCGGCGAAAAACATATTGCCGTAAATATTGACACAAAATGTCGAACTGCTTGCTGTCTTTTGATGTTCTTCGAAGTTTGAACTGTTGAACCTGCTCACTTATTTTTAATCCAAGCACTGAAGCCCAAAGACATTAGGCGTAAACTGAAATTGCCATCCAGGGCTTATTGTCTAGTGTCAGTTACGTCCAGAAAACATTAACGTAGCCTTGAAAAAGGCCCCTACCGCCGCGAACTTCGTGTGACTGTCTCAACCGCAACTCTTCCTACCGGTGCAGTAAAAATAATACCTAAGCACCTAAATAAATTTATGTATAACTCCATATACGGTTACCTTAGACGTACTGACGGGAGTCCTTATGCAACGGCTGGTGAACATGTTCCCAAGTGACTGATTAACCTGATGGTTTGAGATGTTAATTGTCGGTTGTCGTGCTGATTCTGAAGACTCGTGCGTTAGGCTTATGTGTTACTAGAAACTCCATTTGTTAAATCTTGCAGCAATTATTTATTGATGATTTTGTACTCCGTTGTGCACAAAAGCAACCAACCGTAATGTTGAGTTTATTTTAATGGAAATTGCGCACCTTTGGTTTTCCACTGGGACTTGTTTTGACTTCAGTCTGTTCCATCTCAGTTTGCAGGATTGCACGAATTGATTGAGTCACCTGACTACTTACGTTTTCTGATTTCACCATTTGAATTTGTCAAATGTACCAAATGTTTTGTATTTATTTTACTTTGATCCACAAACACTTAATGTAAATCAACCATGATTAAGCATTTGTAGACCAACGTAAAATATTCAGGTAAGTACTACAGTTCACATAGTGGAGTGGCTCCACTACGAGGAGACTGAACGTTTACGTAGCATGATGGCCATACTGAATTGTGCGTTGACCCCATTCCCAGTGACTTATGTCAGGCAAGCTAATAGGCAGAAATCTGACAATTTCCCGCTGTGGGTACCCTGTGTAACTGGTTCCCTCGGAATGATGTGCAAGCGTTTATGTTGACCACTGACCCCCAGTAGATTGCGAACTTTGTTTTTGGCTCTGCTACTCTACCTGTAAGATCCTGGATCGATGGGTCGGAGTGGAGACCAATAGGTCAACCGTTCACTTCGACCTGGACATCTGTTGTCTCCAGCCCACAACCAACTGGTGATCTAAGTGAAATAAATTTCAGTGGGGTATCTAATGGGAATCCTGTTTGTACTCTATTGACTCAATGACCACATATGTTTCCCTTTCTCTTCACTGACAGTCTTCAATCCCTCTCTTTTACAGGCTGCTGGTGATGTAAATGTTCTCGTCTGTGACAATGGATTTGAGGTGAGCCAAAGTTTTACCCCTCTTCTTCTCTGCACAGCCACTCCTGCAAACGGTTCAAGCAGCGTCACGTCTCCGACGACTATACTGCTTTGGCTTTCTAGGTTGTAACGGCTTCCATGTTTGTACGCTAGTGCGTACAAGACAACAAGTCATGCTAACTTTTGCCATAAAGATCTTCGTTGATGCATGTCACGTCTTGAGACACGCATTCTAGATTGTTGCTGCATATTCCCCTTAACGCCTCTATCTGCTTCTGATGCGAAGTTTTGTCTCCAGCTCCCCGGCTACTCTAAGTCACACTACCCTCCATTACTCGCCAACACAAATCTTCCCTCGCTGAAAGTGTTGCATTAACCGGCGTCCTGCTCGTTCGCTTCAGGCGAGGACCCATATTGATTGCATCGGAGTTAGCTACAAATATTGGAGCAGAATGCTTGGCTTCCGTTTGTGTTAGTTCACCTGCCTCGACATCATTCGCACGTTAGTTTCTGTCAACTTGTTTACATCTCTTGGTGGTTCCTCTCGGAGCATGATGGAACGGCTAGATGTAAATGGGTTATCTGCTCCAGTTGTAATAGCCAGTTATCAGATGGGTCTTGCCAGTGGACTTGCTATTATTCAACCGGATGACGAGTCTCCCATTAAGTAATCTCTAGTTATCGTATTACAATTGTGTCGATTGGCTGATCACGTTGCAATCTGTTTTGTTCTCTACATGCTCCCTCAAATCCGTGAACTCAGACTATGTTTATGACATTGCCTATCTTAGTAATAGCAAACAGACAGTCGAAAGCGCGGTAGACCACGTGATCGTTGAATTATCGTATTATCCTATGTACCTTAAAAGTTGTTAGTAATTTGTGCCTACATTCGCCTTCGATGGGGATAGTCTGGTTTTGGTTAAAAGTTGTATTTACCTTGGAAGTGATGTAGAACAGTTAATGGTTGTGTCGGAAGAGATACCTGTTTACTCACTCCCAAAGCTCAGTTGCCGTTTACCAACATGAGATTCCTCTTGTACTGACGCGTCATTCACTTCTTGTTGAAGGTGCGAATATGTAACACGTCTTTGCACAAGATACCGCTGAGTCTGACTACCCTGCGTCGATGATGTCCGTTGTCTATGCGATATTGTTAGTGTGTGATAACAGAGCCACGTGAGTTGGAGCTGAATAATGTTCCGTTATGTGCAGAATATTTTTGCTGACGGAAAAAGCTGTCTGAAGGTGATAAAATGATTTATGTAACTCTGTGATTCAGCAGATTTTACTGAACAGAGCTACATACACTAGGTCGAATAATAGTTAAACTATAGACAATTGCTTGTCCTGGTCCTCTCGTTCGTAGTTTAGAATAAACTGAAATGTTGCTCCTCTTTATAGTAGTTTTCATTGGAATCGAAGAATTGGATGAATAGTTAACGTTTTGATACCGTTTTCGCCAAAGAACCTCTTGTTCACTTGTTCTTGAAGTTTTCTTCAGTACTTCTGATTTGTTGTTCCTGGTGAGAAGGATTCCGCCACGCTTTATTAGCACATTCAATTCTCTGTCTTTGACACTAGAAATGTAGGCATTTAATTTGTGTCAGTCGTGGCTTATTATCTATCATCATAATGTTCTTTTCCTAGATTGTCTAGCTGACCCATTTGTTTGCTTTTCACTCTTTAAAATACTCTTAGTTTCAATTTGTGGCGAGTGTATGGAGCTAGGTTATTTCCACTCTAACTATTACAAAAGCGTTCTATTATTCAAGCTGAGGTCTCTGTTTCGCTTTTCGGAGTTCCTCAAAACAGTCTCACAATCTTCTTTAGTTCTTATCCTCCAGTATTGTCCATATTAACATACAATTTGTTTTCGAGATGTACCTGTAAAATTTTATTTTCAAACAAACTCCATTGCACTAATCGAGTTAATTATGCTTTATTTTGCGTACACTCAGTTCTTGTCACACACGCCATATTGAGGTGTTTGATTATACTATGCGCGTGTCTGTTTCCTTGTGAGCCCCGGCTAGCTGAACATTGAGCAATACCAGAAGACCAACACGATGGATGTCATCATAATAGCAGGTGGTTTTAACCAGCTGGTTAATCAACTGGCAAGCGAACGCCATTCCTATCTTGCATCTAATAATCAATTCTTTTCATTCAAATTAGCTCGTCGTCCCTCTTAGATCCTGCTAAATAGTGGACTACCGCGTGCTTAGTTTGATCGCACTAGCTACAGTTGCCGATCGCAATCCTCGGTTCAGGTTACCGGATCTCTAAAACACCATCTGTTTGGGAGTTCGATTGGGAGCTATGGACATCGGTGATTTGATGACTCGTGAAACAGATTATATGACAAGGTCGCCAATTGTTTCCACCTGTTTGCTTCATAATATCACATCACCAGTTGAATGCTGACGATGTTTCCATTTCCGTAAATGACGCAAAGGAAGTTTTTAGGCTTCAGAACTCGTGTGCAGTGCATTCGAACTGATATCTATTTGTGATGCTGTTTTTCACGTGAGACTTGCACGATTGTCACCTGTGGATAAAATATGTAGCTGTGAGGATGATTGTTTGAGCTGCAAATAAGATACCATTGTAGCCGTAAGTCGTGTAATCTATTTCGGCTAATTCTTCAAGTGGGATTCAGTTCGCCCTGGTGGTGTGCATTTCTTATTAGTGTTAAAATTTTCTATTCCACTGCCGTTAAAATAAATCGGTTCAATTTGATGTCAGCCGCCATCTTGGACCCTTACACAATTTTTTTCTGTTTAGTAAAACTGCATATTTTGTGATTTTGTCTACCGTTTTTGAACTTTTGCCATATCATACTCACGTTATAACTGACAGCACTGTTTACCACTTAATCCCTTGTCACCAGATTCCAGTCTGCTGATTTCTGTGCTGATCTCGTTGAATTTAACACTACTGTGACCTGTGTAACTGCGAATGTCCTAATCAGATTTACGAAAGCGAGATTAACACTCAGCTGTGTATTTTACCGTGGAAGATGAGGTTTCAACTTTCTATTACGCCTCGTACGTAAAAGGTTGTTTTTCACATGTTGTTTACAGTTTGTACAAGCCACATCAGCGTTTGTTGCCGTTTGTTTTGCTGGGACGGCACCTTTCCGTTCCTATTGATTCACGCTCACTGTGCTAGTGAACGTGCAACCAATCGATTCGTTACGGAGCATAGTTGTACAACGGACATTTTTTAGTGTATCAGGTGATTTACAAAGTACGTTCAAAAACAAAATCTGTTGACTGGATTGTTACACCTGCTGCAGTGACACAACAATGCTTCCGGAATTGTTGATCGATGCGAATGAGATTTCTTTCACTTATGGATAGTTGCTTTCGTCACTGTAACATCTCCTTACAAGTTCACGACGTCTTAGATGATTTCCAAACTGATGCATTAAATGATTCGACTCGGTTTCCGGACTTGCAGGGTTTTTTGTGGTTTCTGTCACCATTTGAAGTAGAAAGTTTTAGATAGTTCTTAGTTTGTTTGCTCGACGATGTTACGTAAGAAGGCTAGAATTGTGCACGAACATCTATGTCTTGGTGAATTCAGGGTTACAACTTTTTCAAAGATTGATCGTATTTACAGGTTTTTCTGAAAGTGATGTTTACAATCAAGCCAGAAGTTGTCAAAAGACGGAGAAAATTGTGTTGGCGCATTTACATCAACAACACTAGTTAAAAATCAACAATAAAAGTTTAACCACCACCCTATTCTTGTCCTAAACTCCCTTACTGCTTTGGTCAGTAATTTTTTTAATTAATAGTGCTCGTGGTTAAATTTCTTTCGTACTGTGTTTTGCGAATATGATTGAATAAATTTCAAGGATTAAATCCTGCTTATTTAGCCAAATGCGCATGATTCATAACTACACATGAATTCGCCGTCAAGCTTCTGCTGAATACCATAACTTCACGTCTGAGTGCTTGTACGAAACTGCGCTCGCTTATTGTATATCTACCATATATATCACATGATCACTTATCGTTATAACACAGTCGAATTTCGTGCAAGTCCGGTCGGTTTAACGACAGCTCTGAAGATCCCAATGTTGACCTTTTCAAAATTGCAAATGGAGATTGTTATAGACGTGTGCGCTATTGGTCGGGAACATTCGGTCACCGAAAAAAAAGTGTCCTTTAACTTCGTTAATTTAGGTGGACAATCTATTTCGGATGATCAGTATGAGGTGCCACAGGAGCACGAAAAAGCGATTGTACTAGTTTATGACGTCCACCTTCAAATCAACGCTCCACAAAAAATTTTGTACATGTTTCGACTCATCAGGTAGTGATAATCTGAACGAGGTTTTAACCGGTTACCCTCTTTTATACGAAGTCCATTTGTTTGCATGTCATCTTTACAAGGAACACATGGTACAGAGAATTTCTAACAGTTTATTTGCAAATAAGAATGCCTGTTTTAAGGCGGATGTTTACAGAACTTAAATCATGTTTACGCAAACAACACTACTAACAACGTTTGAATTTTGTCCAAGTGTATTTTTATCTTCATCTCATTCCGATTCATCTTTTATTGATCCGACAAATAAATGCTTAGGGATGCCGTGAAACATCCGTCCGAGATTCATTTCCTACACGTTTTCCCACAAAATATCACATACCAAAGTACTACATATCCAAGAACCAACTTACTAATTATCTTGCTGTAACTGTTTCCTAATATCTCTGAATCGTTTGCACATCGACAAAGTTTTAACACTTAAACAGTTGGTCATCAGTTTATTTGTTTTGGCCTGACCTGTATATACAATTATAGCGGTAACATCCGATATATGTACCTGACTAGTATTGCTTGTATATGGAAACAAAAATTTTGCTATAGAACGGATTGATCATTTCGTTGTATATTGTGTCATCATGTCAAGTTAATTAAACTTCGTAAAACATCGATTGTGTCTGAAGAGTCTGATTGGTTAGTACTTCTGAGTTCTAGCGATCTGCTTTACGTTAATATATTCGTCGTAGACGCGCACGGAAGTCGTTCAGAAAATGGTGCGTGTGCGTGTGTTATCTCTAATGTAATCGTGAAATGACGAATATGTGTTTGGCTGTTCTTATAGAGTTAATCTATGTATAGTGTTGTGTACACCGGTTTGTATGGCAATCAATTATGTCGTATTGCAACTTAACCTAATTCCGACTTGGACTTGCGTTCATAACCTTATCATCACATAGTTATTTCGATTTCAAAGGGTAAGTTTTAACCAGTTAATATATACTGTCGTGTAGGTTGTCGCATCCAACATAGTTATTTGAGGTTTCAATAACGTTTCTTCAGGGAACGCCCATCGTCGTTGTTACAACTGTATAATAGCCCCTAGTAGCAACAAGAATATGTTAATAAGGAAAGCCGCAGTACACTAGTCAGCGCGTATTACATGAGATGAGCTGATCGAATCATCTGGTCTTTCAAGCTAACTGGCTTTCATCAAGTTACGTCATACCTTTTCTTCACGCATTTTCAAATTGATGTGATGTGATATGCCCTCCAGGACATCATTGGCGGTTAATCGCTCGAACTGTTTTGGGACAGTTTATAAACTTCATTTATTGTCGTTTATCTAGTGTTAACATTTGTGCGCAGGTATAATTGGTGTACAAAACAAGGAGCGGACAAATAGGGAGGTTAGTCGACAGCACATACGCCCGAAACCAATTAAATTGTATGATGGCGGCTATTTTGATCGCTTCAGAATTCAGCAGTAATAATTGTCCCCGCTGTTTCACTTGATTGAGTATCCATGATGTCCAGAAATACACATTCTTTCATCCTTTCGCCGCACATCCGGATTCATTGTTAGTTCCATATTTCTGATTAATCGGTCAACCGACTTGTGTTAATGGATACATCTGCTGACCGAAAGTTTCTTTAGAAGTGCTAATCTTGCTACCAGCAGCACTTCGTACAGTCGTTTTAAAATGAAAACTATGATTTTGTCGCGATTAAATTTTCTTTTGCATTCTTTACTGTCCGTTAAAAAGTAACAACATTTTTGTTGAAGGGGAAATCTATCCTGCGACTGTCAGCTTCTAAAACCTGGAGTTAATCCTTGTTGGTCAAGTGATCTTTGGACCTAATTGAGCTCGCGGTTCGATTGTCAACATTCACCTTGGTCATTCATAACAGCTCTACGTTTAATTGTATTCTCTCTAGGGTTCATTCTGTTCAATGTAATAGTATTCCTGATGAGTAGTTTGAAAGATTTTGTGAGTTGTGTATGATTCATTACTGAAGAATCTGGTTTTCAGCTGGATTTAGACCGCTGACGATTTTAACCACACACATTCTCCCAGCTCATTTACCAGGCTTTACTAGGATCTTGAGATCTCATATTTGGACTAAGCCACCGACTCATCGCACTGTCGTTGAACCCACTAAATGATTCAAAGGGTAGATTGCCTTGTTGGTACCACCAATGTTCTTTCTACATGTTTCGCAAGCTTGATCGTTTTCGTTTACCTTAATAATGAAACTGGCATAGGGACTTCAAGAGTGTTGTTTCATATTGTCTCAACAAGCCAAAACCCTCTACCTCACTTTCTTTTCTCTATTGCTTTCAAGGCATCAGCTACTCTTCCTGGTCCTTTCGTATGCTCGTTCATTGATGTGTATGAGGACACAAACACTTCTGATGACGTTGTCAAACCCGAAATGATTGACGATGCAATCGAGACGGTCTCAGCCACCGGGTCGTCTGCCTTCACCCTCTTGTCTCAGGCGGCGGAAATTGACCAAGCATTTATGGACGAAGACGACAACACTATGGAACATGCCTTCTCTGGCTCGCTGGTCGCCCATCTATCCACGAGGGGCGAGTATGGGTGCGAAGATGTGCGTTATTTTTGGTCTGGAGTGCCTATTTTCAACGGTCCTCCCCCTGTGCAGCTGCAAAAGCACCTGACCTGTCCACGTTGCAAGTCTTCAAGGTCTTTCGAATTGCAGGTTTTCTCGGCAGTCAACAACTCCCTCAAATTAAAGCTATCTGACCCTCAACACAGTGCCTTGTTGTCACCGCACGATTTGTGTGAAGATGACCTTGACCCCGATTGGCTACTAAAAATCACAACTGTCTTGATATTCAGTTGCATTAACTCTTGTTGGACAGACTCAGACGATTGGGTCCAGGAATGTGTTGTGGTCCAGACAGATCACGATCGAACCTGCTGTGTTGATGGCGAATCCACGGCTGTGTTTTCCGAGTGATTTGATTTTCTGAGTGGGTTATTCCTCGTGCTCATTTCACAGCGCATTTTCCCTTGTTCCAATTGGATATCGTGTATCTATTTTTTTTAGTCTGGATACGATGTCTTCTTATAGTTACGTTTTTGTACAAGTTCATAGTTCAGCTGAATATATTTTCGGTTACTTTTCGTCAGTGTTATCGTTCGATCCACTTCGATGGCAACATCGCACACTCTGTGAAACCCATATTTAAGACGGATTTTAACAGTAGTGAGATTTTAGAATCTGCCAATCCACCGAGATTCGATCTGCTGTAATAAGACTCCTAATTCAGGTTTTGCTTAAGCGTATACCTCCATTTCTGGTTCCGTTCTGGAACGTCACGTTCTGTCAATTTCCCCATTATTATCTTGTTTCAACCTTGAAAAACTACACCCGACTCAGTCAATAAGCATGTTTTGTAAGGCTTACTCTTTCACTGAAGAGGATGTTCACAAAATGCATTTACTTTGCTTCTTTTCTTCCATCCACATAATCGCATTGATCAAACTTCTAGTTTTCGTTTCAACTCTTGATACTCTAGTTTGAGACAGTTCAGCTGAGTTATCCTCTGTGTGTCAGCTGGTGGTTTACACTTGCGTACATCCACGTACTCTCTATTCGGAATGTTGACGGTATCTAGCAGAAGTTAAAAGTAATGAAATGCCAAGATTACTCCTGGTGTGTACTGTGACTTCACTGTAGAAAAGCTTGAAATTCATCTTCAACTTTTGAACGGGGTCGTGTGGTTAACACAACCGATCCCGTCACAGTAGCCATGGTGCGGTTGCACCCACAACGTAATCATCCAATACAGACGTAATCTGTTCCAGTTAGTCCATGAGTGTAATCATTCGTTTTGTTTCATGAGATTTTCTTTCTGTCTTGTTTTCACGATCATCCAACTTAACTGAGATACTTTTAGGTAGAGCGAATTGGATTGTTAATTGGCATATGCAACTTTTGTAGCATCATTCTAAGTGTACTGGTGACCATATCTATGCTCTGCGCAGTTGGTAGTGACTAAGGGAATTTTCCATGACCGTAAATCATGCGCATTAACGTTTTTGATTGTTTTATTGAAGTTTATTTCGGGAAAATGCTGCATTTGATATCTTTGCTGTTTATATTACCCGTTAAGGTTAACACCGCCATCGGCGTTAGTTAGTTGTGCTATCGTGCGTTGATCGATTTGGTTGACATCTTAGCAGTGATACTGGATATTCAAAGGTAGTCCACGGGTATAAATCCTGTCAGTTAAGAGTGATCTTGTTCAGTTGTTACTGATTCGTGAAAATAAGCTCCAAGAACAAGTGATTCTACACCTGATGAGAAGGCTTATGCCTAATATATCACTTATTCTTTGTTGATTAAATTCAGGCGTGGAGTGTAAAATCGTTGCCTACCTCGATGCGAAGAACTGTGAGTTAGTGTTTGTCAACTTGGAGACGACGTAACCACCCATATCGCTGGTTGGAAACGTCCTCAAGCATGGTCGTTTTTTCAGTCAATGGTTAGCCTGTGTACACAAAACGGTTTACTTCCCCATGTGAATTTTCCCTATTCATCTCATTCCTTCATACACTGAGGTTTTATTAATGTGATCTATAATTTCGTAACCTGCCATCAGTGTCAGATCCAACGTGAACAGTAGCACTATGGGTGCGACTGAAAGTCTAAAGTAGCCAGCTAATCACTTTATCAAAATCCTATTTCGTGCACCGAGCAGCTGCATTTAGGACTACTCTACTTACGTCGATCACCTTGTAAAAAGTGGAAAAAACATTTAGAAAAATGTTTACCCCTAGTCAAACTGCAGGGGTTATTTACTGCCATACCACAGACTATTTCACAGCTGGTTTTACTGCACCATTTCTCAGAGTGTGCATTTTTCGGATCTAACTAACTGATCGTAATAATGACCAGTTGTTTGACGCGTTTATTCCCAAGGAGTTAATTTCACAAATAAACGCTGCAACTCCATAGGACGACCACTCCACGAGTGTGTATTTCTTTCGGCCTCCAGTCATTTCCGTGCACAACACAGGGGTTAACTCTGCTGTAGGGTGATCGTCCGGTGAAATGAGCTGAGGAACCTACACGCATCGGAATGTACGCCGCAGTAATAGGTCCCTGATCCAACTTTGGATGAGCAGTGCCCCTGGTCTCATATATAAGGAAATTAGTTTAAAATAAGTTATCGTTAATTCGGTCATCCTGTGTGCAGCGTTTAGCAGGTTTGGGATATGACTGTATGTTAACGTTGAATCACATGCAATTGAGCGTATAGAAGATAGCTAAACGTTTTCAGCGGTCGTGGTCTGCTCTTATTCTGATAGGTCCATCTTTATAAGTGCTCAAGATTACAGGGAAGCTACTTTTAGCCTAACCCCAACGAGTAATACGCAGAATCTCCCGCTTGGTGTGCACAGTGAAGAAATTTTTATGAGCATATCAACTCATGCTTATCTTCTGCACTAAGTTTGCGGATATCCTCCGAAAACTGAATGAAATAATCGGGATCTAATCCATTCTTCTTCGCCTTTTAGAAGTTCACTAAGGCACTTATTGTTATTTTGAAGCCCAACATTCTTCTGTTCTCATCCTGAAGCATACATGTCTAAGTAATCCAGTGATATTGTCTGTTATTTTTGTGGCCTTCGTCACTGATATTAAATTCCCTCTAACTGTGCTCCATAAGCTCTGGTCTATGTATCAGGTTCAGTTTTGTTTGTAAATTATGGATGTTGTAATAACGAAAAATATCTTTAAACAACAGCCTTGCAGTTTTTTTATGGGGTGAAAAATTCATTTATTGAAGGTCATAACTGTTACTTCCATTTCTCGTTTACTGGCTTTCTCTGTACTTTTCTGAGCAAATCATTGTTCGTGATTTTGGTGCATCGGACAGCTGAATAATGGTGTTCAGTTACTTTCACACTATCGATGATTGCCAAATCTGGGCGTTATATGCACAATTGATTAGTATGGTTACCACTTTGTACCCAAATGCAATCTGTCTAAATCAAGTCGTCCCTCTGTATCGATCTATGTATTCCTTTTCGCTGGAAACTGGTTCGTTTATATTTTTAGATACTTGCAGTCCATTGATTCGATTCGAATGACCTAACTGAAAGTAATCCGTAATTCGCTCTCAAAATGTTTCTGTACCACTTACTTTGCAGTTGTCTACCTTGGTTGTTATTTTTCAATGGCGCAATGAGACATCAGCAGTTTCCAAACTGCGTTGATCCCATCCACTAACGTTTGTCACTGGGAATCGCTGGTTTACTGTGTGTGTATGTCGATCAAGTTATGTAGTGTTTTAATCAGGCGGTGATACGATTTTTAGCTAATTTGGTTACTGTGATTCACGGTGCAATGTGTCCGTGGTTAGTCGTCAACGTGGTTTGACCTCTGTCTTAGGAAGTTCTAACCTCGATTTAGAATGGAAGGGCAGTATCATTTTGGTTGAGTCTCTCCGTGTTTATCCTTAAACACCACACTTCAGAGGTTGTCTGGTAACGTAAGTTACTTGCTACTAGAGAGAGTTATGTAAGGTCGTCTTTCATGTATTGCAACAAATTATCTTCTTTTGCCTCGTGGACCCTAATACGATGTGAACCTAGTCTTGTTCATCATTATGATAGACAGCAATACACCAGTGGTTCACATTGATGCTTAACTGCCACGCAACCACGAAGGAAAAAAACCCTGCATAGAAAGAGAAGAAAAAAAAGAAGGGGGGGGAAGGGGGCCTAATGACTAAAAATAACTACGTCTATATTCACACATTCAACATCAAGGTGCTTACGCCTTACAAACAAACAACTGAGCTGTAAGTGAAAGTAGGGCGTCATCAGCAGCACAGCTTCCTTACGGCTTTCACTGCCCCGCGTTAGTAACTGCACTCACTTCACGAACAACTCGGCCAAACAATGACATCATTCACGCTACTGAGCTCCGTTAGCCGCCATCTCACCTAACGTCTCAAGCCACCGACTCTGTGAGTCGCTAGGGCTCCAGCCCGGAAGACGAACCCGATCTACAGTAGCCAACCCCTTCGTGAAAGATTTCATTTGTCTACGCCAGATCATCATCTGTCCACCTTGCGCCAATCGACCGCAGCGTCGACAAACAGTGTTCGGTGTGGCAAACGACTAGCTGGCATCTTTAGTACATGACCTAACCATCTAAGTCTGTGCAAATGTAGTGACTGAACGAAAGAACTCGTTTAACAATCAGTGCCTGTTTGGGGATTACAAACATGTTTACTAAGTCTCCTGGTTATTTATTCCAACGATAAATCGATTAAGCAGAACATGCATAGGCAGGGGATGTGAAATGGCCACTGTACCCGTTTTCATCGCTACGTAGGTACGAAGCAAAAACGGGACTTAGTATGATGTGCAGTAAACTGTTTATAAATTATGTGTCAGTGACATACTAGACAAATAGCAAGATCTTCTATACGAAGCGGTTCGAGTTGATAGATATTCTGACAAACTGTTAGCTCGTAGTGTTGAACGACTGAAGCTATATGACCATGGATCCTCTTTTGGGCGTAAACTGGTCAGTAGACAGATGTAATCTTAGGCGTACCGCCGACGAGAAGGCTGGACTTGGCCCTGCGGATGACTTCGCGCTCTATCCGTAAGATTGTCGTTGATCTTTAATCCAGTTGTACGCTTTCACCTAGCAGACTCAGTGTCCAATGGTACCAGTTCGTTTTGCATTTATTTATTTTCTTGCCCTTGTACATCGGGTTTCTTCGGTCACACAAGACACTTACTGGAAAGAATATGTGAACCTCATCTAGCTCGATTGACCACCGAACAACAAAGAAAGACCTTCACCGACTCGATTCATTGACTCAGTCCGGATGTTATATTTAAACCGATCATACGTGTTCACATCACTGGTACAATGTCGTATGCTAGCCGCTGCGAATCATTAGAGTCTGGCTGGAAAACCCTGAGTTATACTCATTGAAGCCTCTTGTTTAAGCACTTAAACTGCCTTGGCCTACCGTCGTTGGAACAAGTGGGACAGAACCGAGTTGAATTTAGATTCACATCATGTTAGGATCAATGAATTCCTGGCAACCATTTTTATATTTATTGTATATAATATGTTTATGTTTTATATTATATTCAGTTGAGTCGTATTTGGCCCGACGATCGCACCAAAGCCTGCTTGTTTGTCGTACTTTGATTTATGATGAACGCTGTTGGCATATTTCAACCGCTTATTCACACCAATTGTTTGAGCTACGAAAATTTACTGTTAGGACAAAGCTAGTGTAAACCGGTAATTGAATGTGGACTGTACCCATCCCGACCAACAGAATGTGAAAAGTAATACATCGATTAAATATTAGTTTCCCGTCACACGCGGTGCTCATGGGATCAGTGCTAGAGCAGGTAAAGGATCTTACCCGTAAAGTGGAGGGTTATGGGTTCGATTCTTCTTTCCGACTGTCCCTAGCTGAATAGTCCAAACGAGGGCGAAACCGTGCATGGTGTGTCGGTTTGATGGTGATCATCGTTAAACATTACGAATAGTTAAGTGCCGTATTATCTGGCCAGTGGATGCTTATGCTCCAGTCCATCCTCACAAATTTACACTGGCTTTTAAATCGTCACATTTACCTTGACCTATTCAGTCACCTTGTCGCAATCTCGCAAAACCTCTTCGGCCCCACTATAACCGAATGTTTCTGAGATGTGTGGAGCTACGGACATCTGGATCTACGATTTGTGTTTTCTCGTGAACGATAAGAGAACAGCACGAAGCTGATCGTCAGTATGCAAAGAAGGAAGTGCGTGGTAATCCACGGCTGAGGTGGACTTTTTATCAACACATGAGGTCGAGTACACTCTCCTTGTCACGACAACTTGATCCTGACTGCTCTGTTCATTTTTGTACGATAGTGTAGGTGCTCGGGATGTGATATTAAGCTAGGTAAAGCTGCGACGGCTCATGTTAATATCCAATCGTAATCACCTGTACTCGGTGAAAGGGACCATGCTCCCCTCATTTCAGGTATGTGTCACCTAATGGGTGCAAACTATGTCTGTCCGCATTTCATCCTAAATTGTGCATAACCAATTTATGTTTATTAGTCAGACTTGTGGTGTGCATAGAAGATGACTAAAGTCGAATGCGGATTTTATTTATCGTGACAAAAATGGAAGTTGATTTCGCTAACTAACATAATTTTAATTTGTCTGTCCAGTATGTCAACGTTTTGTGGGGATTTCCGTGATTATTTCCGTGCGCTCTACTTTTTCGAAGTGTGATTAACCTCAAACGAGAAGAATCTTAATCTTTTACACCTTTCTGTGACCATTCGACTGCCCACTCTACTCACCCATAGGGAAAAAATAGGTCGGGTACCCTTGCCAAACGGTGCTTGAGAGCGTTCGGGCTAGCTGTCCATAGGTGTATACTCTCTATTCAAAACCAGCATTCAGCTTTTCCAACAAAGTGACATCACCGGAATATTCCTCTGCGATGGAGACAGCTCAGAAAACCACATCGAACAGGCGAATGAAAGGTCACTTTTAGATCCAAAGGTACCATGATCGTTGGCTGGGAAAAAGAGCGTCGACGCTCTAGTGTCTGTCACCTGCGAGGTGTTTGGAAATCCGCCTGCTCTCCGCTTCACAAACCGCTGTATTATGAAGGTGGTATTGAGCCTTGTTGAAAACCAATCACAGTAAGCTTCTTTAACCAATGAATATGGTCGGTCCACACAATACTCTCTCATCACACCCAAGAAGAGTTGGTGCTTGGACTTTAATACATAAAATATTATTGTGTTTCAATGGTTAGAGCTTGACAGCAGCTTTGGTTCTCGACAGTGAGGTATCGAGAATGGCATAAGTAAACTTATTACCTGCAATGTACACAGTTGACTGAGTTGACAGGATTGGGGGGAAAAAGGCCCGGCTATTCCTTGATAAAGTGTCCTTCTTTTGTTTTGATTGCTCAGCTAAATAATTCCCGCGGTTCCAGCAAAGACTCTGTGAGCCCTTGTTCCAGTTCCTTACCGTCATTGTCATGTGCACATTTTGTGGGGCTCAGCGGATGGTGGTTCATAAGCTATGGCGATTCATCAGAAACACACTTCCTGCTTATTTGCAGTGTCATTCTCAAACTGATGTATTCGTAACAAGTATGCGCATATTTCGGACTATTTACTCAGTGCTAGTTTGGATCACACCACTGCCATGGCCTGGACAAACAGTGAAACAAAACGAGTACGGGACAGTGTATGGTTTAACTTACAGACGTTGCTCCCGAATGAACAATAACTTTTTATGAACTGGCGTCACTGGTAGTTAACAGCGATTAACCAGTTTCATGTATGCGGTTGGGTTACATTGAGTCACCTTCATGTGACTTGCATTTTTTTCTTTTCAGTTGCAGAGCTCCACGCCGAGAGCCCATGAAAATCAACTAATTGCGACAGCCGGTCGTCACTATCATTCCGTCGCGTCCGTTCAATCCAGCAGGTGTTTCAGTAAGACCACCAGACGTGTTCATGTTGCCAATAACCACAGTGGTGTTCATCTGTTTAGCTTATCTCTGAAGGTCAAATTGATCATCGGAGGAAGCGATCGCAATTGTATCTAATCTACTGTCTGCCAGGTCATGTACAGGTGTGATGAACGCTTGTATCGACAAACTATGACCGAAGTGTTGAGTCTGATGGCGCATAAATAACCGTTACTATTTTGTTTATTGCCTACTCACTTGACTGACGTGTAGGTCACGTGATTGTTTTAAATCAGCATATCAACAGTTCGTTTCAGCTTGTTCTGACGAGTGGTTAATTCGGCGTTTGTAGATAGTCATTATGTGTGGGTTTCTATGTTTCTAGTAGTTCCACCGTTTCATTTTCTAAGGATTGGCTGGCGTTATCTAAACAGTTCTTTGTGTCTAATTTCTAACAGAACCTCCAGGCGCCTATGGAAGAAACTCCAGATAAGTGCACTGCATAATTCAGAGTTATACCTCATCTTCGTGACTGATCGTGTGATGACCCAATAAACAAATTTCCTCGATATTGGTTTGGGAAAAAATGATAGGCCCTTACCCGTCCGAATATCTTCTCAGAAATCTGTTAAACGGAGGTTGGAATCAAAAACTGATTAGCGTGTGTTTGGATATGTGGTCATCAACTCTATGATTAATCTACACAGAAATTCGTAATCCATGAGAGTTGACCGTGTAATTCAGTGTCATTTATGTATGTACATCTCCAAAGAGTTGAGCTGACTAGATCACGAGTTATACTGCGAGGTCAGACGTAATTTCATACTTGATTGTGTCACTTACCGCGCACTTTTCATTTCAGTAATGGAGAAGAACATTTCAATCATTTGATAAGCTGTAGATCCTGTTATCGGATTGTGATATATCCTCTTGCGGCATGTGTGCGTGCGCGTGAGTAAATCAGAATGCCGAAGGATAGCTGACTAAATTACAAGTTACTTCAGCTCATGTGCAAAACCGTTGGTTTATAGCTTGTGAAAAATCCTATAAGCTGAGCTCTTATTTTAGTCACTTATTTTAGTCGTTTATTTTAGTCATAGTTAACGTTTTATTGCGACGAAAGAAACTTGTCATACCCTGAGTAAAATACTTCCGACTGTGGAAAAATTGTATCGAGTTGCTCTACCGTACTAATTCAAAAGCTTCACATCATTGATCAGATAACCTGGGACTTCCAATCCTTCGGGCTTCTCTCAGGGGATTGCAGTATTTTCCGTCAGTCAAGATCCGAAGAAATGGTTTGGGAGCCACGATCCTTTACCATCTCCTAACCGAGCTGTCTTATTTTATAAATGATCTTGAAAGAAACGAAGTACCGTGGCTTTCTTGAGACACCTGAGCCCATTAAGCCACGTTTCATAGCTTGTATTGTCGGATTCATCTATCCCAGCTTCCGTCAGAAACTAATTTAATATACAACAATGTTCAATTGTGATGGAAGAATTTGGTCCTTTGTGTCATTGAGACGTTGACCTTTATCGTCGGGGCTCTGCATCGCAAAGTGAGAACCGAAAGAAAAACAGCCAGTAAATTCGTCCACAGTAAGTCAATGTTTAATCTTGACAAATTACTCGATTCTACTGGTCAGCTATTACTGCACTGTGATCAACATTAGTTTGTTCATTTAAGTCTTGGTTTTTACAGGCATTGATTTTATAGTGTTACAAACTTGGGTTTTCCCCATTGTTAGTTTACTGGTTCTAAAGGAATGTCTACAACCGCGAAATCTCTGATAGAGCTTGAAGCAAATTCACAATCTTTTATCCATCTTTAACTTTTTGACATTTCGATAGCTCATTATTTCACGTTCCGTTAGACTGCTATGCCTGTTTGTAATCTAGATTCGTCGTTCTTCAATGACGGACACTGGCATGCGTTAGTGTAGGTCACTTGATTGTTAATGTCCACAGCTCTGTCTCGTGACAGAGGCGAGAGCAAACGGTTGAAAACAATAAAGGTATGAAAAAGCGTGCTGATGAGGCGGTTTGACCATAGGTGTATACAAAGGTTTCATCGCTCCCTGTTCCAAATGCTTCGATCACTCTTACCCCCCATGAAATATGCGTGTCAATCTGAGTTTCTTGTGCATGACTCATTGCACGAATCGCTAAGGTCACAGACTTGGTCACGTGATGCCGATGTCCACTGTGTCGGATCTTGGTGAAAGTTAGGGCTAATCACACGAAAAACCAAATCTCGGCAATGTGGCTTTAGGTTATTTTACTGTATTGATAAATGGATTGAGAATAACACAACGTTACGAGCAAGTTGTAATATTCTACGTTTCAACTAGCTCCTGAGGAGACCACCCGAGGTAGTTGAAACGTAGCGTATTACAACTTGCTCATAACGTTGTGTTATTCTCAATCCATTTATCATTAACATGTTAAACACGACGACCAGACTGTTTGACTTCATTCATACTAAATTTGGTGTGGATATCTTACAACCGAATTGCATTACCCGTCAACACAATGGTAAATATAGGCAGCTTATAGCTTAGCGTGATAGTTGATCGTCTTACTCTTGACCGGTCGTTATTGATTCGTGAACGTTAGGAAGTATAATGTAGTTCATTTTGTGTGCTCTACAGTGACCCTGGCAAATTCTTTTGCAATTTTTAGGCCTTTCAGAGAGTGATGTATCCCTAAGGCATCGCAGAAAATTGACAAACATGGAAAATGCTTTGTCTTAAATTGCAATCCGGTCTGTACCCACCTGCTACCCAAATTCTGTAGAGTTTCTGAAACATTTTGTGTCAAAGGTTGTGAAATACATACCAGGGTAACCTTTTTGAGTGAATTATTACATTTATGGCATCAGTGCAGTTTATTTCTTGGCAAAATGATTTTTTTTAAAAATATATTTCTAATCTAAAATCTTTGCTTAGGAGATAACTGAAAAATTATGCACTACATGCGGTTCTCTTATTTATCAGTTTAATAATAATAAACGGTTATTAAAGATATGAAACTAGAAGTTGTTTTCGAAATAAGCGCTTGTGTTTTTCGTTTTAGTGTAACAAACTGCAGACCCTTGCACGCTGTTTACTCCTGATTTCGATACATACCAAAAAAACGTTTTCGTAATGGTCACATTCAGTTTGCGCTACTCACTAAAAATATGTGGACATGAACTTTCAGCTGTGAGTTATGTGAGTTACTTGGCGCAGACTGTGGATATATCTGTCGCACCCGGGTTACCTAGTGACACGCTACCGCATGTGACCCAACCGGTCATGTGTGGTAATCGATCGAGTGATGTGGTGGTTATGACACTGGAATTTTATTCCGTTCCACTCATGTTTCACCATCGCTTGAATCCAGTGATTTTATTATTCGGTATTTACGGAACTAGCCCATTTCTGTGGGTTTCTAATCAAGTGGAAACATTTGAAAATTCATTAATCATTCACGTTTGAGCATGTTCACTTCGCTTGTGTTGATTGGTTTGCTGCTGAACGGCGATCTGCAGTAGCATTTCGAATGAACCCCGTTTTTGTTTGCTCTGTTCTGAAACGGGCACTGATCGATATAAAGTCCACTTCCGGTATACTCTGTTTGTTTGTACAACTTTTCGAATTCCATACGTTCTTTCATGTATGTTAGGGTGCACAGTTTATAAATTCTAAATGTATTAAACTCTTCTGTTTCCCATGCTGAGCTTTTGAGAACTATGAAACCTATTCCCTGGGAAACGTACTACGAGTTAATTGCCTGTCAGATGAACTGAATTCAATTCTGACAAACCAGAATGCCAGATGAAGGTTGCAATGAAAAGAAACAAAGGGTCAGGAAAAAGCCGCATAAACGATGCTGGTAAAACCGTGTAACTGACCGAATTCGAGTCGTAAATAGTTGATCTTGTATTGTGGTCTTCTGAGATTCAGTTTCTCAACCAGCAAAATGGGTTCAGTCTAATTCTTCAAAAGGAATGTTCCGGGCATCAATAAACTTGACTGCAGGAGGGCATTCAGTTATGTAATAGTTGGCTGTATATCTAATAGAAATAGGATAGCATTGATTTTGAAATACGTGCTCTATACTGATGTCCTCTACATTCCTACGTTGCCATCGCATGCTGATAGTCGACAGTGTAAATGAATTTGGGAGACTACCACATGATTTAAACATAACGCACTGCTGAATCACAGACGGCCGGCTCCCGTTTAATACAGGTGGATGTAAAATGGTGCACCTCCGTCGCTTGAACTGCACAGACAGTGTTCTGGGAAGTGAAAAAATGAGTGTAGCTACGCACGGACACGGTCTTCTCAACTGTTCTTAGCTTATCTCTTAACAGTTGGGCAAATGGTCGAGAAAACCAACTGAGTCCTTGGATTACTCAGTAGACTGTTTGGACAGTTTTACCGAGATCGTTTCACTATTGCGTTCAATTCTGTAGTATATTCCCATCTTAAGCTAAATATCCAAGCTTGTCTTCCTTACTTCGTGATGGGAATTGCTGTTATTGCAAAGCGGGTTACCACACTACGTTTACCACCCTACCTAGATAGGTTGTGCAGACTGGGATGATTCTGAATATGCCTGGGGCATACACAAGAAGACATGATTACATTACAAAATATCCTCCATAAACTCCAACATCTTTTAGAGAAAATATTTTTGCTTAGGAAATGATAACTATCTCAGAGGTAACTCGCTAAAATTGTAACATCATAGGTGCCGTCTGACTTGCACAGAACACTCGTTTAGCATTCGACTGTGCCTAATCTGGAACAGCTCACCAGTTTCGTAAATGTTTCACCGGTAGTTGACTCAACACATATTCGTGACACCAAACTGAGTACTGAGATGACTCGATAATGAAAAACACTGCGTTAGAACAAAGATACTATCGATCGCTCATTGGTGATGCTAGCCAGCTGTCGTAGGTAACAATGCATTTACTGCTTGTTCGCTAGGCAGCGGTTGAACTTCTATTCCAATAGTTGTCCCCGGAATTTGTTTTTCCTAACATTTCTATCACTAGCTTCTTTAAACTGAAACAATCTTCTAGCTTTTCATTACTTTCTACATCATCCAACATAGACGCAAATGTGCACAAGCTTTCTCACTTTCCTACAAATCCTATTATGGTTCATAGCTTCTATTTTGGTTACTTTTTACGCTGATATCTTACATCACCAATTTAAACTAATTCACACCGGTTCATGTTTGTTCGAACTGAATCCATGCATGACTCACTTTTGACTGATTTCGTGGTAGTAAAACTTAAGATCTCTGTCTTGAATTCCGACTAGTTCAGATATTCTTGTACATCAGGCTGGTGGGAGAACCAGTGTCATAACTACAATTGTGATGTAATTGTTCTGCTGAAAACAATAAACATGTATGCAATATTCAAAATAAGAATGTACGGTAAACATATGAAACGATATATTTGTTCCATGACCAGTTTTTGCCACACCTCTTGTGATCTCATCCATCTATCTCGTATTCAATGCACTCCCGATGGCTTAAGGTGGGGAGAGTATGTGGGTGGAGTCTACGTATCACAACTAATCGCATTACTGAATCCAAAGACCGGTTCTCCGGTGGTAGAATTCCAACTGAGAGGGAAAACATATTCACCGTGACGTAAGACAAGAGGAAGTGAAATTACGATATCTGGAACGGTCTTCCGCGGGAACATTTGAGAAAAATATTTCGGAAGGAGGGATTGGCAAGTGGAGAAGGTAGAAACACTGAAAAAGGAGACATACTGGTTCATGGCACTTCATTTTCAAGTTAGAGTGGTGATAGGGTTTGGCCAATGTACCGCTCGGATTTCTATGTCAGAAACAAGGTCAACAGTGAATCTTTTGATGACGGTTTGCTCGGTCCTGTGAGTCACATGTTCGTTAGCTGACCTGGAAAGATGACTATTGAATTGAGTAGACGCAGCACCTGATTTAACCAACTTTGGTTGTATAGTGTTGGTTCAGTTGGTCTGATTCCATTCGTTTCGGTAGTTCGGAGTGTTTTCAAAGGGATGACTTTTGACAGGTTACCCGGTCGGCGACAAACCACTCGAAGGCTTCATGAAGGTTCAAAACTAAGAATAACTTAAACCTAAAAATCTTGTGGATACAGTCGAGGCATAATTGGAAACTACGGATTTTTTAAATGTGGTCGAATAGCACAGTATTCTCATGCAATTAGATAGAACACCATATGGTTGGCATGTTTCTGATAAGTCATCGCCGGGTTGGTGCGGTTCCAGAGAAAACAAACGCAATGAAAAGCGGATAGATCAAATTCAGTCAGTCACCATTCATTGTTTCAGATGCAGAATAAATTTGCATCCGTTGTCTTTGTATTTGTGAAAAGTAATGGAATATGGACCACCCGGAGTCATGTAAGTTGTTTGGTGACGATCGACTCAGCTGTTGCAAAATTCATCACGCGACTGTTTTGGGTAAACTCATTGAAGCGTTGTTGGTGGCGCGAACTGCCTTCACCATACCCGCCCGATTACTTTCCACCGGGTGTGGCACTAGTGCTCTAGCGTACTAATTTTTGATCTTGTTTCTATTCTAAGCTAGATGTCACGCCGTATACCGTCTACACAGTCTTCTAGTCGTTCCACCGATATACTTAATTGACAATAGCAACTGGAATGGTACACGAGCACAGATTGGAACATGCCTTTGGAACAGATTTTAAGCATGAACGAACTTTTGGATAATGCAACTGGAGGTGTTCGTTTCCATGACATAAACCTAGTCCGTGACCAGACCAATCAACGACAGTTGATGTGACGCTGTTGTCTGATCAGCTCCATATTTCAGTTGATCTTCACTTTCGTGTAGAATTTACTTGACTCAATTATTGCTCATTTGAAATTTTTTTTTTCATGTTCTGTGTTTTGTAGCTTACCTACAAAGAAAGGATTCAAATTTCTGAAGTCATATTGTTTGAATGATGTTGTTACTTCCGACAACACTTCATTTCCCATGGATAAACAAAGAATATGCACGTTTTCTTCCAAAACACTTCATTACGTTAAAGTTTGATTATTTATGAACATTTATATTATTTGCTTTATGGTTTTATTGACGGCGGGACTAATCCGGACTGATGAGGTCAATGGTGGTGTATACACGAAGGTCGTCTGAGTAAACAAAATGGGTTTATTATTTTATTGAATTAAACTTAATTAGGCTTATTTTAAGTTTACCTAATTTGATGGGAACCATATAAGTGCAAAAACGGATCATATTTAGTTGATTAATACAAAGACAGAAAATTTAACCTATTCATCAATTCCAATACTGTCCTGTCGCTGTTTACCTTATTTAAGGTTGATGATAAAAACTGCATTGAATTTGTTCTGATTAAACAGCCAACCTCTCTTCTTCTTATTTTTGAACTTCGAATGAATCACGGTAAATGTCGAAGAGTGCTCATCTGAAACAAAAGTAGTAGCGCGTTCAACATAACTGGCTGGAGGTGTTTTCACTCCCGCCATTTGTAAGTCAAAACTAAAATGGAATAATTCTACTTCTGCCAACATTTTGAAATTATAATTTCCAGAAATAATTTTGTTCCGTAGTCTCTATGTAATATTATATATGACCTATGAGTATACAGATAAACTTCCTTGAAAGAATGTGGCTGGATATTTTTTTGAAAACAAGGTCCATCCATCTTTGTCTACTGATATGTTGTCTGTTACTGTACCAGCGACTTTGCTTGACGTTTTTAAAAAAAATACTTCTGATCGTATTATGATGGTTGACCAAGTCGGAGACGCGATTATTCCAACACTCTTTGGAATATATATGGACGCGGTGATGAGATATGGTCAAAGCCCACAAAGGAGACATTGTGGACAACACCAGCGACCGGAACAGACATCATTCAACGAAATCAGACCAACGGGTCAGAGGTGGCAATCAAAGCCTGCGATAAAAGGCATCAGTTACAAGCACAAAACCAGACAGATGTGCACATGACGTTTAAGTGGAAATCGTCGCTGCGTTGTGGACTGGAATTCCAGTTTATAAACGCAGGTGTGGGTGTGGCTTGAGACTGTGCAAGTAGTGCTTTATTGGACGACTTTTCGCCATAATATCATTAGCCAACCACTGGACAATACTCCCCTGAATACTAGCGTCAGTAGACTTCATGAATAACGATTGTCTATAGCTGTTGTCATCTGGGTTATTGCTGGTTACCACCCATCGGTAGTGGCGTGACTTGTTGCATAAGTTGACTTCGAATTATAAAACGATTACTTCTGAAATACATCAGAAACTTCGTGTAATAAAACTTTTCTTGTGATACTTCGTCATAATTATGCAATGTCTGCACATAGATGATAATCATTTGTAAGCATCGCTGGCTATGGTGAACAAGTCTGAAAATAGAGATCTGTCTCTTTGTTTTTCTCTCAGAAGCAGCTCTACAGATTTTTCAGGCTCAGCTACAACCGCATCTTGTTCTACCATTACTTGCCCATTCTTCTCCATCGATGCTGTAACCGTAGCAACACTTTCAATATTTTTTGTACCGTCAAAGAATTCAAGAAAAAGATATCAACCCGTAAATAATAATGGATTTTGGGTGGCGCAAATTGAACACCGCTCACAATTATTCACGGTTATCGCAGATCCATAGACTTTTAGACCGGTCCACCCGAAAAAGCTCTTATTGGAGGCCGTTTGTATGAAATATCTTTGTCACTGGCAAGATTTGGACTCCTCCCACGTTTTTGCGAGACAGCTGTGCTGGCCACTTCGCCGTTGACCTTGGGCACGACCAACTTATCATATGCAAACTTTCTGTCACACTTGTCTGTGAGTAACGTTCGGACTGTCTGAACACTTATAGATGAGACACAGTAACTGTCCCGTGGTTGAGCGTTTGCATACGATTATTTAGTCATGCCTAACGTGAGGTCAATGACACGGTAAAGTGGTCAACACGGTTGCCTCATAAGAGCTCGGTCGGAGTTTTAATACCGGCCTTGGCAAGCATGTGCATTGTTGACGAGTTTTAACCAAACGAAACTGCGGCAGTGTTTTCTTTTTCAAAGAGACTGGCTAGAAAATCTACCTTAATGAAAAGCCTGAAATCAACTCTAAATGATGTTCAACTTGAAATAAGCTAAATCCCTTCTACTTATCAATATCCACATATAAACATTTTATCACCTACATCAGGGTTTGTCCTGTGTGACCTCTTAGTCATTTTGTTGGTATGCTTTGGACTAGTCGGATGGTGTCACCCACATCGGTAGAGTGGCTGGCGTCAAACAAATGAACACAAAATGCACCGAAAAATAATCCGCTAACATAACTACTCAAGAAAGTGTTCATAAGTTCTGTTAGGTAAACTATCCTGTAACCTGATCAATTCAAAATATTCGTCGTAAGAAAACAAACTTGTACATCCAAACCTTATTTTTCAAACACTACAGTTTGTCGTCAATTAGTAACGTACTGACAGGATTCTAGCGAAAGCGTATGCATGATCTGACTACAAAACAAGTTGTTTCAAATGCACTTCTGAACTTCACCCCATCTATTGTACGTATTTTGAGATGCAGGTTGAGGAAAACACTGTGTTGTCAAATGTATCTATTTTTGAATTCTACTGCATACATGATTTTCTTCATTTTTCAACTTCGTTGTAATATATATTCTCACATTTTCCTTGTGAAATATCTAACCACTATCTTGCTGTTCTCATTAGGTCACTGGGTCATTGCTGGTCTATTAAATCTTATAACTAATTTTCTTCTCATATGTAATAAAAACCTCTTTCTTCCACTGTATAGAGATGAACTATCAATCGACTGTTGAACTCGACTACTTCTTTTGCCTTCTAGCATGACAAAATTCACACATCGTCAAAGAATGCAGATATTGAAGTTTCATAAGATTTTTTTTTAATGTACAGTTTCCATTAGCATCCCACCTCATGGTGTCATCAGAAGATTTCTGTATAAAATTTTAGAGTTGTGCGATATTTGATACCTTGAATTGCGTGACAGTGCGAAAAGTTAACTTGACAATCGATGAGTTGCCCAACTGTGTAGATATGTCCGAACTGTATGCGGTAGGAAATCTGCACTGAAGCTTTCATGATCGCCTGATCAGTTTACTCCACAGGCTACCAAACCTGCATATCCGTCGTCATGTTTCTTTGCTCAGTACTGGTTTGACGACGAATCAGTAGCTTTCATGTATCTATCTTTTGTTAACACTTGTAAACCATGCAATAACATTTATTCTCTGACTAACGGAGTAAATCTTTAAAAAAATATCTTTCTACCTTACATTCAACTTGTATGGTTTCAAAACTGGCTGTATTAACCTCGAGTCGCGAAATATCTGATTGTTCCATCAATTCGTATGGTAAACGTGCATTTATTTTCATTTACGCACTATGCGGTTATTACACAGTCAATAATGGTCCCGGCAATGACCATCACATTTTAATTACACTAACTCCTTGTTACCAAAAAACTGAATCATACGGTCATGTTATGTCGGATTCTGCGGTTAACTTGCGAGATTGCCAAATGTCGGGTCGAACTACAGACACGTCAATTACTCGTAGGGTTTTAGGTTGGATCGGAAAAATTAACACAACTGCCATAGAGTTTATGATAATAAGCTTACAACCGACTTCTGGTATGGAGCAGTATGCTAATTTTTTGTTGTAAACAAGCAACACTTCGATTAGCCAACGGAAGTGCGCATATTTAGATGTTTCGTGGCTGTGATCGAAACCTTCCCGTTTTCATGTTTAAGACCGATGAGTACACACAGTTGATTTCCTTATTCTGATCAAAAATTCATGATCACCGGATGAATTGATTCGACCGCACAACAAATTCGTGTATTACTCATGAATAGCTACTTGTCGTCGTTCAAAATTTGATCATTCAGTCGGACCCGATGAGAAACTGATTAAATGCTGCTCGTCTAACAAGCATAATGGACAAAACTAAAGTTCCGGCCTGAACGAGGTCACAGCTCGACAGTGAGTCCCTATAAGAACGAAATTCGATTCAACAGCAGAGGTAATAGAAATGTGAAAGTAGGGTTCAAATCTGAGTGACATAACACGCGAATATGCCTAACTATCAAAACGGAATTCAACTCGCATTTTTGTTCTTCTTGTAAGCTTACACCCAGTGATGAACTGAATTTATCGGATAGTTATAATTTCTGTGTTGGAATTCATGCCTGGTGCACTACGATTATCTAAAGTTGGGCAGCTTCACTATATCCATTTCGTAAGTAGCTCGGGTTGTTGTGTGGTAACAATATCCGTTGGTGTAATAACTAATAACCCACCTGATAGTAGTCCCGTCTACATAAATTATGCCCATATGGATAATGACCGGTCAGTCCTTGCTCGTAGGACGACGATCACGAGTCTTCACACTATTCACGTGGGCTTTCACAAGTAATGTGGCCGTTGAGATGGCTACAGTAGAAAGAATGTTGCACAAAATTTGATCCCATGTGTAAATAGCTAAACCCCGAAGACAAATGTGGCGGTCTTGAAGAATCTCCATGAAGCCAAATAGTGTTACATGCTTCGTTTCTGTTTGTCCCATATGAACTGTGATGTATGAAAGTTTACACTATGGACATGGAAAATGTGTTTTTCGTGTGGTCGAGATAATCGTCGTTTAAGTTAAAAATTATCATTAAGATTTGACATTTCTTTTCTAATTAACGCTTAGAGTTTTCTTCGTGAATCGAATCTGGTAAACAGCTACCTGCTTTGTGTGCATACACAATGTCACGGCGTCACGCATAGGCTGGTTTGGCTGGAGAATTGAGTGATTAATACTCAGTTTGCAATCTAGCTAACTAACTGATCGACTCTCTAAAGCGATTGACTCGTTTGTCACGCTTCCCATGTCAACGTGTTACGCAGAATTCAAATATTCTTGATTTTTTAATGTGGCGGTTATCGTTTTGATAAACGGAGCGTGTTACCTCACTTGTAACTACATTGCATTTGATGATGTGAAAGGTCTGTGAATTAGTCGTTGTAAAAAGGCACACCGATACCAGTGAGTTAGAGTTCTGAACAAAACTATGTTACTGGCGAACAGACAGGGTTGTGTTATTCCCATATCTAGTTCTTAACCGGTACGAATTCATTGTATTAATCTACAATCCTTGTCTGTTAGTTATAGCCAGTGCAATTTCTGAGAACGATCAGGCTTGGAAACAGAATTCAGTGCAATACGCACTCCCCAGGTTACAAACCACTTTTACCATCCATTTAGGCTTATTTCATATTCTCCGACGTTTTATGTCATTGAGGGCAATCAAAGCATCACAAAGGGCACAGAATATAAAGTTCATGCTTTCCGCTTACTTGAAAATGTTACAATATGATATATTTGGAATGATAGTGAGTGGGGAGTCGAATGTTGAAAATGCCTGCGGCACGTATGGACGGATCGTATAACATACAGGTGGCCGCGTACGTGTTAAAGTTCACTTTGTACAAAACTGCAGTGGTCCCTAGCTTGAAGTGAAAATACGCGCTATCACAGCCATCCGTTAAAGAACTCTGTGCACAGAAGTAAACACTCTATGATAATATAATGTCAATATAATAATATAAAATGAATCACAGGTTATAATACGTCACACAGGTCGACTGTTTTTTTTTAAAAAAATATAGCTCTATGAAAAGTCAGAATGAACATTTTCGAAAAATGGATGCATGAACCTCATCGATATAGTCAATAAAAGTGTAAGCTGGTTGTAGGAACCACATACGCAAACGTAGTGCATGAGAATGTGACATTCCAAACGTTTTGGAACGCGAATCACTAGATTGTTTGTGAGTGGGAAACGAATACGATCCACACCGTGAACTATTTATATAATGTGATGTAGACATACTCCTATGGCATCTAACAGTCTAACGAAAAACTAGATCTAACATTTTTGTGATAGCAAAACTCCACAAACCACAAAAGGGTAGGCTGTAAGAAATTGCGCAAGTGACAAAAATATCAAACCTTGCACGGTGTTCAAAAGAAGCCCGTAGCAATTGAATGACAGGGCACAGAAGTACGTTATACTACATGGTTTCACATTAGTACTACAAACACCATAGTGTGATTATGTTAACTGACTTGTTTGCCCATCATTTAACAATTCGAAGGGATCCAGGATCCTCTTCACTTTTTAAGGAGCTAAACAACGTGTCAATTTTCGTCCAAAAAAAGTGATCATCATCAAAATAAAATGCAACAAGTGATGAACCATGCACCCGGATCCAAGTGCGCGGAAGGGTTTAGCAGTTCTTAACAAAAATATAAGTGTTTAGACGAAATAGACAATCCATTCAATCGGCACAGATCACAAATTCATACGAAAAACACCATCTTCAGTTCAGAGATGTAACAATCTTACTTACACGCATTCACTAAGAAGTCATTTGTTGGGAAGTAATAAATTTAATTTTTATCATACATTGCTGAATACCAATCATTCACATAATCAACATATATCACCCCATTCTGCCTGTAACCATCAACGCCTTTATCATTTCAGCACAATACCACCGAGTTCAGTATCTTGGTCGATAAAGTCCATTAATTTTGGTGATCTGCTTGCACTATTCATGTTGCAATTAAATGTAGTTACTCTGAATGTTTTACTGTCGAAATGACCAGATATTTTAAAATGGTGACGCTATGGAAGGCCGTTACAACGTTGTACGAGGGTTCAAATAATCTCATCGTATTTGCCGCTTGCACAGGCATACTGGGTCATCTGGTCTCGCCCTCATGGCCACTTTGACCATGAGATCTGGAACTCCGGACGAATGGTTTCCTTTCGAAGGCTTGGCAGCAGGCAAAATAGAAAAGCAACGCGGAACCTACCCATACTTGAATAACAAAATAGCTGAGTTGAACTGCTCGAACTATATTGACAAGAACAGCTGTACCTCTCTGGTTGTCAAAGTCCTGTTTTTTGACAATTTTGTTTCACGTGTGGTCATATTTAATGAAAAACGCCCCTACTATATGTAGGTACTACGATGTGCCATACATTTTGCACACGAGAATAGTGAAAGCATTGAACGTGAACTCACCCATATCGGACAGTTTTTTTGTCACGAATCACACAGAGATATGTGATTTCGTTTGTTTTAGGTGTGTCACTTTGAACCAGCTGATCGAACACTTGATACGAAACAGTCTACCTCTGTTTTTTTGTTCTTCAAAAGCACTTTCTGTCCACTGAAGACCTGGTTAGTTAAGAAACTTTTCCTCTGAGTGTGACAATCAAGAAGATGAATATTAGAATTTTGAGGCAGCTATGTTGTAAATAATAAATTATGTGACATACTGGTGACTTTATGCTGTACACATTCTCAACAAAATGGAGTAGATGGTTCGCATAGTTGGGTCCTCAATGACAAGACATGAAACTGTATTACTCGATTTGCTGTTTTTATGTACATATATTTTCTCCCCGATCTCGACTGTCTAAGTAAGCTTTAGCGAGTTCCATGTTAATCCACAGTCCTTTCACTGTTTCATTCGACTGATTACTAAATTCCTTTCAGTGTATATGAAGGAATAACAAAATTAGAGCACAGTTAGTATGAATTCATCCTGAAAAGGGCAGTTTTTTTGTACATACTAACAACCATTCTGTTCACTCTAGATGAAGCTTATTTAATTGGTGTGTTCTCGTTTTATCTGTTGCAATGTCTATGATATCATCACTCTCAACAGAAACAGCCCCCGCAAGTTCGTAGACGAAGGAGGCAATCACGTGATGTGACCATAAAAGTAACTTGTAAGAGTAGGGTCAGGTGACTGGACTGGCCTCAGTAGGCATCCAATATTGTGAAAAAGCTTTGACGACAGTAGGCCAAGGCATTATCTTCTTTGGTCATTCGGTAAATCAGGTCGAAAATGCTACCAGTGAATGTTCCCATGGTAATTTCTTGTAGTTCGACCTATGGTCTCGAATGACCAATTCGCTTCTTCTAGTTGACTGGATAGTAGTCAACAAATGGGATAAACCAATAAACTTTTTAATGTTGGAATGTTTTTCCTGAACTTCCGTTAGTGTATGGTTACGTGAAACCTTCCGAAGTAAGTTCATGCCTCTGCAGTCAACCTTTCACATTCCAACCGACTGCCAACTATCTTCCGTGTCAATCAGTCTGCCGCTCTCAATGAAATTCTCTTGAGATGATTGGCACTTGAGAATCAACTAACAACTGGCGGCTCAATGAATACCTAATATCCGTCAAAGCGACGCAAAAATAACTGGCGACAACAAGCAATTTCCTTCTAGCTAACAGCACAATTGCAAGTTAGACTCACTGGAGTCCGTAGCTCGGTGCAGATATCAGCAGCACTTGCAAAAATTGTTCAGAATCTCATTCTGCCTCAAGATCACAGTTGACTATAACTTTTATGAAGCAAGGGACTGAGTGGGTAATTACTGACAAACTTTAGCATCTGTCGTCCCTATATTTGAATGTTAATTCGGGGTTCATTGGGTGACAACGACTACAAAACGGGGTGTGTGCTTCCGGTTAATATCTACTCCTCTTCTCACATAAGTTTATAAAATAGTTATTTTGCTCACTCCTGATGAGTGGATGTTCAGTAATGATAATGACGTGAGGAAAAAACTGCTTACCTGAGCTAAAGTAATTGATCCACACCAAATGAGCGCGGTGAATCACCTTGTCGATCTTTCGTTCAACTGTGTGCATACGTTGGAATGGTTGAACAGGTCGAAGATACAATCATCCTGACTTCCTGTTGAATACCATGATGCGACTGCGGGATATGGCCAAAGTGCACAGTTGGGGAGATCGCTGAATAGGCGAGTCACGAACGAGTGAAATCGACACAACAGCGAGAACTGATACGCAAAAATTCTTTCGAAAGTTGATTATTTTAAAAGGGAACTGATAACCAACGCTTCACAGTGTAATAGGTGAAAATGAGGTGAGTTGCAAATCTTTATATTGTGATGCATAATAGCCCGCAAACATAATCTGTTTGCAGTAACAACCGTCGGACTGATAACATCCGATGACGTTTACCCTTAGACCGACAACCTACGACCGGTTTTGTCTTTGTTCACATCGTCAAGTTGATGTTTCCCAAACGAGATTTGACCCGGCAACCTTTCGGGTTACGAGTGAGAGTTTTTAGTTTTTCAGTCAGGAATTCTTTGCGAATCACTCGTGACGAAGACTGGTGAATCAGCAGACATGGGCTTTCGTACGTAGCGCGAAAGATTACCGATGTAACCATGCCCGGTTCGTTCTCACTTGTACAGGACTGTTGTCGGCGCACTTAATTTAATGAGCGGAAACAACAATTCAGACTTGTTGACGGAATAACTAGAATTTTTTATCTAGTGCAGTCAGTTCGTCACTGGGAATGTATCCCAAACCGTCAGCAATTGTCTATGATGTCCACACTACTATTGTGCTCCAAAGTTGTCAGACCAAAGTTCCCTCCGTCATTAAATACCACAAATTATCAACAGAATATATGTGAAAAGTGAGGCTGCGTCCACTTTAAACTATGCTGTATCTGTTTGTGGGTGATGAGAACCGATTTCTTTATGACCAGTTGGATCAGAAGCAACATTACAGCGTTCATTGCGTTACTATTACTAAAACACTCAACGCAATGCATGCACTCTCCGCCTATGAGTCGGTTCGTATATTAAATACCAGCCGAAATGTTCTGCTTAAACAACGTCTAAATAACATTGACGGTCGTCCCCTTTAAAGTTGTTTTACCAGTGAGAATCAGCCTTTAAAGAAACTGAGAACAGCAGGCTCTGAACTTTGAAATCAGTTACCGCTCAGTTACAGGTTCAAGTAGGTTTGTTCGAAACGCAAATCTAACCTTTTTCAAATTGGCTCAGTAATATACCTCCTGTTAAAATGGATTTGAAAATTACCTCGTTTCGACGGTTCCGTCTGGTTGAAACCAATGGAGAATCCAATAGCCCGTATTTTCCATTTGACAGAGCAGACCCAACCTATCATCAGTAGTACTTCAATAGTTGTCATCGCCTGTTATGTATGACCGTTTTGTTCTGAAGCTGAAGTGTCACCGTTATTATGTAGTGTGTTTATTGGGTCAACCTGATAGAATCATATCGAGGAACCCGTACGTTTCTGACGGTCGGGTTTGAAACTTCATTAATTATTTCGAAAAAATGAACAATCCTTAAAAAATGTTCTATCATGTCTGAAGGTAATTTTAGTCAGTTGTATCCCGGAATTAAGCACTTGATGTCATCGAATTACCTAAACAACGTCATACTTTCTTACGGTTAGGTCACCGATTGTAAGATATCTTTGTGGTATTGTTTGCTGAAATTATCTAAAACTGTTTCTATCTGAAAGTCTGCTAGTGCTTCAGTAATGAAAGTAGTATTTCGGTTGTGACAATTCTGACCGTTCTAGTGGAAATCAATCGTGTACGACGGTGATTTGATGTGGAGTTAAAACATTCAACACTTTCGTGAGTGAAGTATATTAGAAGCAACTGGTCACGCATCCTTAGCTTGTGTGTGCATATTTGAAAGGGTGAATTATACATTTTGATGTTTCCGAGTCTTGTTTCCAACCGCGTTTTACATCCAAGAATTCAACGACACATGAAACGGACTTTACGTGAGAAACAAGCATTCGGGAACAGTTCCATAGTAGGAACTAGATCAATATTTCTAATATGTTGCACAAGCTTGACCGTAAGGTAGCCGATAATTGCAACTTACAATAAAGAGCTGGTGAAGTAATCCCCACCAATAGCGGACCACTTCGGTAACGGAGTATGAGAACCAAAACCAGTTTCGTAATAGATTTACTGTGCTCGATTTATCAAGAACCCGTTCGGGATATGATGCTTGGTCAGCTGAGTAGGAATGGAATAAGTAGACTTGCGTGAAAAATTCGTCATTCACTGGCATCCAACAAGGGTTACTTAAGCAATCGATACAGAGTATCGCGTACAAATCTACCAACTTTCAATCATTATTCAGCAGGAGCCATGTAATTTTCGGTTAGGTGAGGTACCTGCTTTTGTCCAACAATACCCAGACGATCCTTGCAAATTATTTACGTAAATCTAGCTGATACCCGTAAGCCAGCATATTCTGTACATGTGCCAGATAGCACAGGTTATTTACACTCATGTCGACCCAACAATTCCTGTCAGCCTATCGAACCTTAGTGAATTGAATGAATAAGACTGGCGGTCTTGTCCTGAAGATCAACGTGCGGTACAAAACGACTCTTTGGACATCGAGTGTTGAAAAAACATAGTTTTTAACGCGAATGTCTCAACAAGAACCAGGATTAGGAGACGGATCCGTGAAAGCATTAACTTTGGTGTACCAGTTGCACGTGTCACCATTCACTGAGTGGTTAAACGAACGGGATGGAACACAGCTGATCTGTTAGTAAGTAGCATGCTCTTTTAAACCTCCGAAAGAACAGGACGTAATAGACCAGTACCATAGTTTGGCCAATATAGTTTACGCCAGTAACCATCATCTGATCATGCCCCTTAGAACACCTTCATCGAGTAAGCTAAACATTAAACGACAACACTATCTGGTATCTATCCGGTGGTCATCCTGATAATTCATAACGCATATCATTTCCGACAAATGTTAATTAACGCACACACACACACACACAGAGAGTGGGAAGATAAGATAAATTTTATGTCAACCGAAAGTTGCTTAAAATGAGTGTCAGTCTTTCTGGTGAATAACTCATTAGTCATCGAGATCTTGCCGCTTATCAAAACGAACGGTAAAGTCCTAATCAATGTTATTGAATTATCACGAGCTATCTTATAGATAAGAAGGGGGTACAAATAATTCTGAAGTCTTCGTTTTTACATCGAATGGACCGGCCCAGCTTACAGTTTTTTTTTGTTTGAACGCGTGGAAAACGGCATGTTTTTTTACCGGGATACGCACTGTAACAGAATCCGATGGTGCGCCTGAGTGCCATCCGGAGTGGTCACTGCGCTGAGCTGGCCGGTTACTCGAGGGACGGCCAGTGACTAGCTGTCGCCTTCCGCGAACCGTTCGTTAACTTCGTGTCGATGAGTCTGTCCAATTTAATCATTTCACATTAGCTACCTATTTTGGTTCCCGTTATAGCATTACAGGTTTCACGACATTCAAATCAAACAATAGGCCATGCTTGTTTTCATTTCCAAGTCCACATCGGCAGTTGATTATGGAACACAAGTGAGTAAATTCAACAAGGGTATTTTCACTCTGTTGCTCATGGTGATAAGCCAGTTTAAATAAATGGTGCTTGATTACAAGTCCTAAGTACTGTCAAAGATAGGGTTTTGCCTGCCGCATTGTCCTAGTCCAACTACGAAAGTCGGCAATATCTGTTTCATGTACCAGCGTGAAATTCGTCGCGTGAGCCGAGTTGTGTTTGTCAGGTTTCCACCCACATTATAAGTGTGCTAACCATTACCTGATGCCGGTGGCTGTTTAGATGTGTATCAAAGGGGGTTTCTGTAGGCTGTCGTGAGTTGTATGCATTCAGCGACAAACCTACAGCTTATAGCTCATAGCAATGTTTTTTAAAGATATCCCTGCTAACTGAGTCAGAACTCTTGAACTAAGTACTCAACAGAAATGTCAAAATTCGATCAAAGAAGTCCATTTTCAAAAACTCAGCGATAACATCACTTTAATAAGTGTTCTCCTGGATTAAAATATTAATGCTAGCTTTACTCATACAATTTCACAACCTGAATGCAATGATAGAACACGCGCTTGACAAGCGAATAAAAAATTCTCGTTCTAAAGGTGACGCTGAAATCCAGTTCAAAATGAAATGCTAACTTTGTTTTTTTTCTATCTAGCTTGTTCGTCGCATTTACATCTTACCGAATACATGGAAACTAAATAAACGAGTATTGATTTGACTTTTGTAGCCTCAACTAAGTCACTAAAATGGCTTGGATTAGCATCTTCCTCCCATATGTCGAAAAGGTAATGGAACGTACGCCACAAGGATTTGGGGGAGCTGAATAACATACACGGCGGTAACACGAATCACTTCAAGCTCTTACAACCGTAGCCACTGCGGAAACTCGCAAACCGAAGTGGACCATATCCATTCACATTATCGGAGTGGTAAAACAGGCAGTCTGTGTTCAATCGACAGAGTAAAACGTGGCTGTCAAATTCGCTTTAGTGTACCTGATATGCTGCTCATTTTATACTTATATGAACTAGCCGGCTAAGCTTCGTTCATTCAAATTGCTTTTGCTCATCATCACTGTAGCGTATCTTTCAAGCTGGGATGGACATTCAACGGATGATACAGCTGCATTGTCAATCTTGTCTATTTGTTACCAAACTGGCGATTGACTCGTCTTCTGTGTAGCACACCCAAACCCACGGTAATAGTGTCACCTCTCCAATAATCATTTTTTGGTTTGTAATTCAGAGACCACTAAAAGGTATTAAACCGAACTGATGAACCAGCTGTATACCAACCTGTTCGATAGCGTCATCAGGCACACTTTTTGTGCGAAACACGAGCGCATTCAACAGGAACGTTCTACAACTGTTGACACACCAAAAGCGTGTCACATTAAACCATAGGGTACAAGATGCACCGAAATGAACAAAACATCGTTCCTTCTTCTTACATCGCGAGATCTCACCCAGTAGAACATGAATGCTTCAAAAACAAGCTAATCCTGCTCCTTGAATATTGTCGCAGTATTGTAGGTATTTGATTAGAAAAGTAACAATGCCATAAAAGTGACCCGAAGTAATCAACTTCTCCAATGTGTTCCTCTGAAGATGAACACGAACAGCATAAGCGTTCTAGAAGCTTGACAGTAAACAGGAAAGATTGTGAATGCACTGAATTATTTCAGCTTTATGAATTGCTTTGCGGAATGCGAATGTTTCGTTCGCGCTTAGATAGTTGGTGGATATGAGGAAAAATGGCCACGACTAGCCTTTCTGTAGAAATGTATTTCTGATCAGGTGACAACAAAAGTCTGTGGAAATTGTCAAATGGGAGCGTGCCAATATGATGCTACCAGATGATCGATCAACTGTTAACCTTCGAGAACTCACCAATATAGCTAACACAGAAAGAGTAGACGAGGAATAGTTATGTGATGTTTGATGTCATTTTCTCAATGGATGCGCCAGGACCATTGTGAATTAATTCCGCGTCAAATGTATGCTCACAATTAGTGGTATCCACTGGCTTGATGGGAATTAAAGAAGGCCTAAACGCATACTTCACTACAAGTGGCTCGAACTATGTCACTCGTAGTTCCAGTCGCATGCCACGCACCCAGTGGAAACCTGTGGAGATATGATCGACAGATTTATCAGTGGAGATCTTTATAATTCAGTCAGTCAATGCTAGTAGGCCAGATAATATGCCAGTGTGGAGGCCAAACCTTCATCTCTCTCAAACGAAGCAAAGGGACTGTCTCTGTTAAGTCAGAAACATAGACAGCCATTGAGAAAATAAAGTGAAAGATGTTTCACTGTTGACGTGGGTATCGGTGTATTAGAATTTGAATTTTATCTAAGAAATCGAACAAAATCTTCCGGATGTAATGTAGCAATAAATGTGAGAGAACTGAAAGACAGCGAACCATCGTGACATCGGTTTTTGAAAAATAAAGCGAGTAATTTACGGAACATCTGAGGATACTGACTGATGTGAATAAAAATATAAATTCGAGTTCATTTACAATTTATTCGTCGGTGAATCACCGTGAACACGTCGTTTACTTATTAGATTGAAATGACCAACGCATTCACAGCAACGTTACACGGTGAAACCAGCAAAACCAATGGCGCCCCTCCACGTACTAAACGCTTGAATTAATGATCACACATCTACCACTCGATGAGCACCCGGATCGCACTGTTCCAGGCGGTATGGTTCGAGGTTGCATCCCTTCACGATAGAAGAGTGATATCACAAAGCGAAAGACATACTTGGACAGCATTCTGGTATTGCGGGCTGTGACCACCAGGATTTTGGCTGGCTGGTTTTAGCCGCCCTGACAATGATGCCTCGAGGATGTATCCGATGGACAAATCATAACCAACGAAGCTGACGTAGCACCAACCTGGGTTCACTCCCGTTCATAACCTCTGAGCGAAGTAGCTCGGCGTTTGTCTAACCACCGAATACCCAAAATGCACCTTACACATCATGCACTTCGTCGACACTTTGTCTACGTTTCACTATCGAACAACATTACGGCTTTGTGGGCAAACAGTTTTTTCTTCAAATTGTGGACCTTCAAAATATGCTCTTCAAGACGTCGCATAACTGTATCAATTTATGTGAAGGGAACTCGCAACCAATTGCCCATGGAGTGATTTGTCGACAGATCGTAACCCAAGCAGCAGAATTCTGAGTAATTATCTGCTATAGCCTCATTGATGTGGATTCCACTTAGTTGTAATCTGAATCATGTAAGGAGGATCTGATAGAATGCCCGAATTGTCACTGTATTACAGATTGCAGGCAGCAAGAGGACGACTGTATGTGCTAAAGTTAAACCAGTTGGCGACCTCATATACATATGATCTATTTCTGGGAGTGCACTGTAGTTCCGTTTTTCTTTAGATCGTGTAAATTAAACAGCTCATCCATCTGGAAATTCTTAAGTGTTTTTTATCTCCGAAAGTGGCAGTACTCACAGTGACGTGACGTCCTGGTAATTTCGAGAAACGTTGGGTGATTCAGTCGATAATAGTGTTCACAATTTCCGATAAGCTAAGTGTAACGAATGCCAAGAAGTTGTTGCACTTACTGTACATAAACAGTCATGAACTAGACGTGATGGTACTGCAGTTCCAGCCACCACTCATAAAGATAACGGAGAATAATCGAGAATAAAACTGTATCCAAGGGGAACTGATTGAGAGCTGACCAATTAGATCAAATGGAAGAATCAGCAACAGATAGCTGAAGTTCCTGTGTCCTTTTCAGATGAGAAGCATCCACTAGTGTACCGTATAGACCGGACAAGTCATTTCATCACCCGATCTTTTGCTGTGCAGCACGATGTGAACTGCACCAAGAATGTGTTATCAGCTATTTTAAACTCATCGGTTAGAAACCAGTCAAGGTTGAGACGGACAAGAAGAACAGACTGATCTAGGCGGCCAAATCGCTGATATATACTGTGTAACGGACGGTCCGCATCCATTGGAAAATTTGATCTCCTTCGTGTTTGTCACAAACTGGCTCACCGTACAACCTTGCTGCCACTAATTCGCACACTGATTTAGGCCAGTACCTTCGTCTTCTCTTGCTATGCAAGTTACATGACGTTGGTGAACTCATTAATGAACTACCATTCGATCAGCTAGCCACATTCATCAAATTCACAACAGACTCGGCATCGATCACCAAGTGAAAATTACTCATTGAGTCGTAGGATGAAATGAAAAGGTCACGTCCAGTGGATAACATGAACACAAGCAGCACTACGTGACATCAGAAATATATCTTACCAAAGTTTGTGCCTCGTCATTGTTACTGGGGTACTTATGCTAAGCCAATGAAAATACATGAAACATTGTCTCGTGTCTCATTGTGCTTCTGTGAAACATACACTTTTCGTGTTAACAAAATACCGATATATTACAACAATACGAGTTGGATCACAATTGACAAGCAAGCCTTTTGTAAGGTAGCCTCATATTCCATTACTTAGGGTCCGTTTTGTGGTCCAAACTGGAAACGTCCGACTGGCCATCCAGAGTTGAATAATTCCTTATTAAATCTTGCTTATGATCTGGAGGAAACAAGAAGTCGTTCTACATACGCAGTAAATGCGGATGAGAACCTTGATACAATGTGATCCAAAAACCGTACATTTGGCCCAGTATTTTTGTGAATTTTACGAGCCATAACTTACAGGAATTGAAAGGATATCACACTTTAGCATCAGAATACAATTTGAAACGCTCTATAGTAGGCTAGGATCCCTCCAAAAATTGCTGAAGTATGCCGTTTGAAATATAATAAAACGCGGAGTGTTCAAAATTTGTCACTCGGCAGAGATATGACGGAAAAAGCAGTTTTGGGGAATTTTTCCAAGAGAATCCCCAAATGAATGCTTCTGAAACTTAACAAAGCTCTCGATATCGCATGTTTGTGGCACCTTTCTGAAAAGGAAATACATTATGTCTCTCATGAGGCGGCAAATTATGTTGCACAATCGACATCAAAAGTGCACAGGACGACGCAGTCCGAACAGTTTCACAGAAGACAGATGTTTCATAACTGCATCTGTTGTGGTGTAGGAATTCTTGTGTAGCTCCTAAAGGCATTCACACTTCATAAACGCATCAGGTACTTTGGTTGGATGTACAAATGGTAGTTTTATTCAAGCAACACAGTGGATAGCAGTGGACTACAAAGTGATTGAGTTATGGTTCTGTAGAAATCTGCTAGGCGTGTAGTTCACGGAACTATTCGATATGTACAGGTGGATATCAGTTAAACGACTCGATCCCAACCAATATTCATATGCTCGCTCTTAATGAAAAGGAACCAAAAACAACCAGAAAGACCAGATCAGTAAGCAATCGTGAATAACTACTCTCTTCAACAAAGTGTTACAAAAGAATAGGATGTAATCCTGTGTACAAGCGAGCTCGGCCAGATTGTGCGGTCAACTTCGTAATCCCTATCAATCTTATAACTGTTGTATATCAAGCGAGTAGAGTCATAAGCAAGAATATCGACAACAACGGTCGTTCGATCGATGAACATTTTGGCTAAGCCCATCAGCCGGCATTAATCCTCGCAGCCACCATTAGTATGAAAGGAACGAAAGAGAATTTGATAATGTCCACTTAGGTTGAGGTGTTATCTCTGAAATTTTATGCCGAACTTCGAAAAAAAAAACGTACACGGTCAGGTTTTATGTCATCAAACATTGGAAACCAATAACAGTTGGTCACGTCAAGCGTACAAGTTCCCATCAACTTTGAATAGTGCTCAAGTTCTAACTAATGCGATGACACATCCCATACGTTTGCAATCTCTCAGTAGAAAAAAACACAGCAAGGAAAAATGGAGCAGTCGTGCGACTAGTCAAATCAGAAAAGTCAGTGGAAAATAGACTTAGTTCAGACGAAGAACCGCGCTCAACAATGATAATGGAATGGGTGTGAGCAAAACAGCGTTAGGGAACGCATATGCTCTGATAGCGGTTGCAAAAAATAGTAAAGAAAAAGGACAAGAAAAAAAAATTAAATATGCCCGAAATTACAATCCAAGAAGAAAGATAAACCAGCAGGTTTCGTCAGAAACGAAAATATGCTGAACAAGTGAAAGAGAAACAGTCAGAACGGAATCAAGTGAACAAACCACAGAATGTGAAATGGTTACCAGCGGATGATCAGAAAAGGATGACTGCATGTCACCGAAAGGATAAAACCAAGAGAAGAAAGGTGTAATCCAAATAGGAGCAAGGCTATGATATCACACAGCCTTTAGAATACGGATGAGGTAGGACTAACAGAGGGAATTCTATCGGAAGGACTGAAAAGGCGTTGTGAGTCGCGTGAAATATCGTAATCTTACAGGTACCGGAGAAGAACGAGGCTGAATAACAGAACAAAACATGGCAAGACAGATCCATCGGGATCAGAACGTGTATCGTATGCCAATCGAACTAAGGGAATAAATAACACGCCTGTTATGCAAAGAAGAGCGTTAGTTAGACTGTTTGTACACGGCCACTCACGAAATGAAAAGCGAGGAAAGCAAAAGGCGATCCAAAGAGACACGCTAGGTAGCCAGTCAGATTACCTAGCGCACGGGATAGCAGAGGAATAAACGGGAATTTGTGAGTATTTATGGAAGGGGGTTGATCACTTCGACATAATTAATTGGAAAGAAGCCACGACGACCCTTCAGTTCACCTTCGAACCAGTTCTCGTCCACCTGTTGAATCAGACGAATGACATCTCCTTCGGAAAACGGTAGTTCCGACGGATTTTCTGCTTCAAAGTCGTATAATCCGCGGCACGACGGTCCTTGTACTATGTGAGTAAAAAGACGGAAATGAAAGGCAAGAATCGAATTCAAACACAATTGCAGAATACCTTGCCTATTAAAATATGGACCCATTTGGACACTGTCGGACAGCTGACAAAGATATTGATCCTTCCTTTCGCGTAGGCGGTCATTTCGACCACCACTGGTTTTTGACAAATTAATTTCTCAAATCACCGTCTTTAGAGTAACAGTTTATCATACGGGACATATGGGAGGTCCCAAGGTAAAGTATGCGCAGTTATGGCAACGGAGTGCTTACTGACACATCTGGTTAATGACTGGCTATAGCCACATAGCATATCGGTCAAAGATTTGAGGTAGGAAGCCATTCCGAAATGGTAAATCAAGACATTGGATCAATGAAACGCTAAAACTTTCGCGATCGACGATAAGGTGGTTACGTTGACGTAAAATGCAGGTTTATAACACAAACGTTAAAGTACATGGATAAGTTTGGAGGTGGCTTTACTACAACAACTTTGTGACACTTCCGAATATACAGACAGGATAACAGTGCTTTTTAAATGGTTCTAGCTGTAAAGAGTAGAATAATTGTTCATTGCATCCTTGGACGCAAATAACCACTTCTAATACGGTGAGCTACCCAAAAAAGGGCAGTTTATAAGGTAGTCATTTAATTCGGATCATTCCAGCTACTTGTCTCTTCAAACGATAACTATTCAACATCCGAGTGTTCATTGCGGTAGTTACTTCGGCAAGCAAAGAAACATCACTGCTGGTTGCCAGTTACGTTCGAATGAGATGGTGGTATTTTTGACGTTCAGATGTTTAGATGGTAGCTCGCAAAATCGACTCACTCAGCTACGTTTGAGGTTAAAGAAATAAATCGTCAAGTATTTTGCAGAATCTGATAGCCTTAAGGCCTAAATCTTATTTTTGGGGTACTAATGCACAGTATCCGTCCCGACAATAATAGCCACATCATTACGTTTATCGTTAATTCGCCAATATTTGGTGGTCCATTAAGGTGACGAATTAAACAGAAGTTGCTGCACACATTTACTCATTGGCTAATTGAACATGAGTATATAGGCAGTCACTTTTTAAACCGGTACCCATTTTGACAATCACCTCTGTTATGGAGTATGTGCACAACGATTTTGAAACAAAACATGTCTGCTATCGGCAACAGTCGAGGAGAGTGTGAAGCAAAATGGATTCCAAGGTACTCTCCCAAACTAATAAATTTCGTTCAGTTCGTTTTCATATAGCGATGAAACCACCTACCATGTTGACTGGAAGGTCGGTGTAAATTAGGAGACACTCCAAAGAGTTTGCGTGGCACAGTAAGATCCGTGTCAGTAAATATGTCATAGTCATTTGAGCTAAAGTATATGTGGCGCTGCCTCCAAGACATGGGTGATCGTGAGATGAGCTGTATTTTGTGAGTTTAATTCCAACGAACCGATTAAATTTAACGCATTCAGACAAATCTGTGATGAAAACTACGCGACACTATTTCTGACGCGATCAACAAAATCCCTAACAGAAGTCTCCTCTACACACAACTACACCATGCATACCCTGTGGACAAACAAAAGACTGAGAGTCGCTGCCCTTTCGCGGCTGATCGATACAAGACCGTAACAACGACGAACGTCCCGCCCAGCTCGGCTTTGCGTGGGTGATGCTGGTCGATACATGGGAGAAACGGAGAGTGGAAGCAATGCAGCTGGTCAGATTGAGAGTGAGACAGCGTAAGTAAGTGACACACACAAACACACACATCTCATGGAGCAAGATAGACAAGCGATCAATTGAACGTTATTCGTATATTCAGCATCATTACTGCGATGAATTTCTGTCTTGACGTCCAGGTTTTTCCATAACGTAAGCACACGGATCGCTCATAGACAGAACGCGTAGACGAAAGCACAACCATAAGCTAATCACAAGTGTCAAAAAAAAAACACGCAACTGTTTTTAGCCTGAACAGTAGGCACATACAAAGTATTCAAACTGAGACGAAAAACAGCGGATGTATGTTGTACTCGTGTGTGCGCGGTCGGCCACACGCTCAACTAATTGGAAAGTGAACGACGCAATGGGCCTACCTGTAGAAGAATCTGACGTGTTTGTATTACTTGGGCCGTTCTTCGCAGGAGTGCTAAGAGCACTCTGTGACGGAGTGCGGCTTTCCGCCTCATGGTGATTATACTGCAGAGTCGTAAGCCCCTTCGGTTGACGTGCGGTTTTCGGTTGAGCTGCGATCTCGTCCTTTCTACAAGAGCACAACAAGCAGCAGTGAAACATCCAAATTGAAATAGGGGCATAAATATGGCGACAGGCTCCAGCCTAACCCATGACCAGAAAAAAATGTAAAGAATTCCTATAAGCTTGACGAAACAAATTCATCTAGTTCCCTGCTACTCTCAAAGTATTTCCAGAGGTCCATAATAAGAGCTGCACTGATCGACCAATTCCAAGACAAGCACAAGACAACAGAACCAAAACTGGATACATCAATCTGCAGAATACTACGGACAATTCGTGTCCGCACACCCCAAACACTTCTTAAGTGATAGAGTGCAGACCGTTCATCAGTTTTGCATAAAATCCAATATGTAGATCACGTTCACGTCTGCTAACCCACGCGATCATCTCGATGGAGAGGGGGACAACAACAGAATGAACAGACACTCTACTCACTGACGGCCACAATGTTGGACAAGAAAACGGGTCTACCCCGAAAACCTACTAATGTAGAAAATTGGCTTTTCGACCTAAACTTAGCTGAAACTAAGCAGACACGTCCGTTACTTGGTTCCTCTTATCCTAGCTGCGTCGGATGTCTGTCAGTCAAACAGACGGTTTCTGGAGAAAATAATTTAACTGTATACGGGTCATTTCTGACCGACAACAGACCGAATAAATTTACATCTGCAGTGAATGTGACAATATGAAGAATGAAATAAACTCGGGGCCAAAGAGACGAATAGATTGAAAACGCAATTACCTACCAGTTTTGTTAAGAAAACTAGACAACTGCCTCAGTAGTACGTGTTTCCGTATACAGTTTACACGACTAAAACCGCATTAGTAAATGGTGGCTTGGTGAACAGTTTGTTTTTGTCCATTCACCGATGGGCTAATTAAATAACATTTCATATTTTCAAGGTTGTCAAGCAGACAAAATTAAAAACACTTTGCTACAACTCCGGAGGCCAATTAGGATACCTGATTGTTCTCCAATTCACAGTCATTTGAAATAAGTATGTGACAAACTGCTTTTGATTCTGACTGCTTGACAACCGTGATTATATAAAACTGTAATTGGCCCACTAACGTATAACTAAGGATGATGAACAATCTTGCATTTCCCATAAACTCAGTGGAGCTCTTGGAGTCGTGAAAGCTACATAAAATAGCGAATGTGTCACATTGCCGTTTATTGTTTGGATTACATGCCCAACAGTGAGTACCATATTTCCGATTACTATATTTATAAAAGTAATGGGGACACTATCACAAAATATCTTATTGCTTTACTGCGAATATTGAAGTCAAACGAAAACATTCGTTTGTTCATATCGCTGCGGAAGTGGTCGCAAAAGCATTCGATAGGGTTTAGCTGCAGCGAACACGCTGACCAGAAAAGGGAATAAATATGACAGATCATCTTGAACTGTCTGATCAATCCACGTGTACGGCTCAATTTTGAAGGTGATGACTACAGAAGGCAAGGACTCATCCAGTGATTAAGGTGACTAAATTAGGTTTCACAGTGTTTGCAATAAATTCGTTGGTGACACTCCTACGTAATCCAATAGTCTCGTTCAATTAAATGGCTTCCCATACACGTGTAGAACCTGCATCACCTTGAACAAAGGGTCACACGACCTCCTTACCAGAGGATTTCTTTGTCATTTAGGTTCCGAGACCCCTATAAAGATACCGCAGTATCGGCCTCGATTGTTCAATCAAACTGGTCTGACTCCATCTGTGATCATTTCACATACGCACCTCATAGCCCACACCATTATGATTTCTTAAGATTCAGACCACAATTGGAATCGTTTCTAGGGCACCAGAATCGTACACGTACGTCAACCAGACGCTATGGTGGTGTGTGCTGTTGAAGGGATCTGTACTTTCAACTAGTTGTTTTTACTGGATATCAGCTTCCAAGAGTCCATGTGTAAACCATGTCAAAGCGTTTGATGCTACCTACCCGCATGACTTCAGAGGTTTACCGCTTCGGTCAACCTGATCTCCAGGTCGCAATAACTTCTAAAACCAAATTTAGCTTAAATGTAACCAACGATCAGCGTTACTGACTACCCATCCGCGTGAGTGGTCTTCTATCACGCAAGTAGGACAAAATTAGTACGATCCAATGATGCCGTAACTTGAAGCAGGTCAAAGAAAATACTGCGTCACGTGACGATACAGGCTTTATTATATACAGCAGTCGGACTGCATGATTGACTCATACAAAGTCTAAACTCAATAGCAAACCAGCGATTATCTGCAATCTGTTTTATTTTCCAGGAGCTACATACTCCAAAGGAGTAGGATGAATTTTTCTGCTCGATGTGCAAAATCCTACTGTAGGCATCAACAGATTTTCATTCTGTTCTCTCTTCTGCTATCTAATGCTAGATGTTCCCCAATAAAATGCATAACTGGCAAGTTCCCAGAGGATATTTTTTGATCTTGTAATCGTAAAACTAGGATGTTGTCTGAAAAACTGTGCTTCTTCTGAAACTTTTGCGGAGTTCTAGAATTTTCGGGATGCAAAGTGGATTAGATTGTAGAAAAACATCAAGAGATGCGACTGTGAACAGGTAACGTGCAATAAATAAGTGGAGTGTTGTGTGGTAACACTTTCATGTGTAATTACTTACTTATCGATAAGATACTTCTGCAACTGTTCCATAATCTCGGTAGCCTGCCGATGGAAATCCAACTGTCCGGTAACGAATTCAGTCAACGCTTGAATGTGCTCCTCCTACAAGTGCAACAACGAATAGAGAGATCATCTTCGAGACCAAGTGTATCTCGTTTTAGTCAATTAGGACCCCCAGAATTATGAGAACCAACCTGCAAAATCAAGCAGCCATCATAGAATGTGAGAAAAGTGAAAGTTAGCCCCGATGGAGGCAGTAACCGTCAAGCTTTGCAGGGCAAACTCAACCTTTTGAATTCGCGTAATCATGCATGGATGTCATTGGTATAGATGTCATTTGTAAATAAGGTCAAGTACAACCTTTCTGTCCCAGGATATCCGGAAAACACTTTCATATGACCGTAAATTATTTTTCTGTTCCATTTTCTACTGCAGACGTCTAGATGAGCTTCTATGGCATCACTGGGTGTTAACAAGATGTTTCAAGCTAAGCAGATTGCACTGGTGAGGTGAGAAACAGGAATGGAACAGAAACATCGCACTGAATTCATGGCACTGTGCAAGGGCCTGCTAACCAGGTTAGATCAGCAAACGCTAGCGGATCACGAAACTTGAACAGATGACAGGTGTGACCCAGTGCTGCTCAGTTAAGCGACCCACCAGTGTCAATCTTCACAAAATGCCTGGATTTCCGTTCGATGTCTTCTTTTCCAAGTTGTGCCTCATTACGCCAGTTCGAGTAATATAGTTTGAACCACTGTACATATATAAATAAACAGCAGAAAAACGGCTCGGCATCGAAAAAGAGAAAAGTGATATCCAGACACATGGAGGTGTTAGCTGGACGTTTCAAAACAGGAAAGATAGAGTCCAAGTTCAAGAGGTTAAGTAAACTGCAAAATCTACCCGAGGTCGGAATGAAAAAAACACAAACCCTGACATTGTGTATTACAAGCTGAAACAAGCCGTGTTAATCGAAGTATGTCGTTCAGGAACGCCGAGCAAATAAAACAGAACAGGAACTTAACTATTTCTACCTTCGCTCTGGAGACAAACGGTACACATACTGGCTGACCAAAAGTGACTTTACTGGACAGTCATTGCTGTGCTGGAAAACAGCTATAACAGTTCGTACACAAAAAGTAGACTAGTAGTGGGAAAAGGAATTATTTTTCACCATGGAATGTGTCCATTATGGAGATCAATATGCAAATGAGCTATATTTTCCGATTTCCCGCAGATAAAACAATGATACGTTCGTTAAACTGTTCAACGGAAAATTACGGAAGACGAATCAAGCAATCAAATAGTAAACACGTTTGGGTTAAAGCACACTAGATGGAGACGATGGAACGATTTTTATGGGGTTGACAGTGATTGAAGGAATAGACGACTGTTGCTTCAAATTCTGTATCTATTTCACTGTTTGTGGGAATAAGACATTTGACTGCAACAGCCCGAGTGATGCACTATGTAAAAGCGATTACGTTTTTGTGAGGTTCGAACAAATCAACACGAAATCAATTCGTGGTTTTGCAACTATGCGATCAAATCACAGTCTTGTTATCACAGGAATTCTTTTGAAAGGCTATTCGAGAGGATCAAAAAGTTGCGATTCTTCTGGATTTAACTGACTGTGGCCTATCCACTGAATGGAGATCTTCAACGCAACAGCACCCATCTCCACATCCGAACACTCCACAGATGGAAATCTCTACATCGAATGTGGTCTTCATATTTGAAAGCGAAGCTTATCGTCAAGCTGGTGGTGTCACAATGGATAATTTACTTCATTTCTAGTGGCAGGTGGCTTTTCGTTAAACTGGAGATGCAAGTGACAGACAAACTGGACAGCCTGATACTTTACAGACATGTGGGTGACAATTTACTAATCACAACTGATCGGTCCGAAGCCAAAGATCTAACTGGCCAAATGAACGGTTTGCACCCGAACATGCGGTTCATGTTGGAGAATGAAACTAGTGGTTAATTGCCATCCTTGGACATCAAAATGATTGAGAGAACATATGAATCGATTCAGTGTGCAATCTATAGAAACGTTGCGTGAACTAGTCACTTTCATTTTGACAGGCCCGTTCCATTATCATATAAACAGGGATCGGTGCGTACAATCGGGTGAGGCGGGTATGCACAAACGACGCTGCGTCACAGAGCACAGTCGTTCTCATAACAAACACTCAGAAGAGCTCGTAATGAAGTTAAATGAGACTAATATGCAAATTAATCGGCCATCAATCGTTCATAAGAGAACGGCAATTCTACAACTGGCGATCAGGGGAGACAATGTAGGCCAGTTAGATGAACAGTAATTGAGATCTGCTGCCGATCCTGCGTTCAAGGCTACAGAACCGGTGATAAGTTGCTGAAGTGCTCGAGTCCCCGCACCACTGGTCAAACCAGCAGTGTATTGGGTAACCGAATCCAACGTAACTTAGTAATTCACTTGTAGACAAGCAGAGTTTTGTGTTGGCAGAACTGACCAACAGCTTTGAATCAGAGTGATGCAGCATCTGTCAAAGTGAGTCCAACACACTGATACGCAACCAGACTACCTGAAAACTAACAACCAAAAAGAGCAGACGCCATCGATCGCGAGAAACCACCTGATGATGTAACACGCAAATGACCGAACGTCATAGGTGCACCTCGAATCAAACGTCTGTTACCGTAAGCAGAAGCGAGAGCAATCCGACACTATTACCCTACTTTGCGTGCACGAAAAGAACCACTGTGAAGTTGATGCTACCCTGGTGACAAATGAGCTGTGGCCATTGTGTTTTCCGTTTGTTTTCATCCGGAATTTCGCATGTTTATGCCGTCTGCAGTAAACACCTGTGGATCTGCAACGAAATTTACTTGAATGCAAATCGTGTAATGTCAATCTTGTGTGTTCTTTGTTCAACACATATAAGGGAGGCAACCGCGTCGTGATGTTTACCGTTAGATGGATACTCTGGGTAACTTTGTGTCCTAGTTTGTGTTGATCGAGGAGTTGAACTGGCAACCTACGATTAACAAGGCTAAGCTTCCATCCACATGGCTACCCATTAAGCAAGTTGTGATGGAGCGGTTGAAATCACCGATGTCCATTCTATCCTCAGGTGAAGTCATGGAGTGTTCACCAAGCTCACCTGTAACAACACTCGGACAGATAAAATAGGGCTAACTTCATCATCACTGTCTTGAGCAACACAGCACACATGAAGTTATATATATATATATATATATATATATATATATATATATTG
>JTDE01000766.1:72014-94493 GCA_014338405.1 Paragonimus skrjabini miyazakii
ATATATATATATATATATATATATATATATATATATTGTTGAGAATATCTGCAGCCCGGTTGTGTGCAAAAGGCGGAAATCGAGTGACAGGTATTTATTGTGACGTTTCAAATCCACACACACAAAATGAAACGTCATAATAAATACCCACCACATAGTGTTTGCCTTTTAAACCTAATTATGTATACGTGCAATCAATATTTACAGAAAATCATATAAATTAAACATCAACCACAATTGATCGCAGCTGACGCATTCCCACAGACTTTCCAGTTGTCCCCTTTCGAATTATGAGTGATGTTCGATCTAAATGGAACCGAAATCCCCTACCACTCATCAGTAATTTACAGAAAAGACGAAATCGAATTGGTCAACCAACGAAACTGGCATTCTCCTCATCCAAACATTTGTAAGCAACAAGTTCAAGGAAGATATTGCTCCATTACATTTCTGAAGCCTTGTAAGCTAAATGCACGCGAAAGTTCAGGGGGAAGCCAACAATTTTTTCAGAAATTTAATTAAATTTTGGAAACATTTAACAAAAGCACATACTGTCCACACCACAATACCATAATGTACTGCCGCTTGCAATCACAAGAGAAACTAAATTATTTCACTCTTAAAAGGACCCAATGTCATCCTGGAAGGAAACATGAGAATACACCGACCAGCTATTGGTCAACGACATTGTGTCTGTAGACTGACCGCGTTCTTGGTCAGACTCAGAAATAACGCTAAGCACGCACACATGCGTTCTGAGTAACGAGTGAACAGCTTAAGTACAGTAAAGATGAGCAACTGTGACAAAATCTCGGGTCCTACTGGTACTCATTATTTCGAGGGCAAAAGGTGATTGTTGAATCCTCACTCGCTAATTCTTCGCTTACCAAAAAACCCCAGAGTTTAGCGTATACTCCACTGGTACAGCCTACAGGGGTTTCTACCCTTAACTTTTGTATATTGGAGGTTAGTCCTAGTTTTGTATTTAGGAATATTAGGTAAATCCCACCGGGAACTCAGCACATGGAGTTCGATAACAACCCACTAAGTAAAACCTATTTGAGTCTCGAGATAAATCACATGTGACTGTAGCCGGGATGCTCGAACTGAGACACGGTTCCAGTGGTCGGCAATCAGCGGACATTATATGGGTTGTAAAAGTAACGTGGCAACCTGCATCACGGAACCCACAGACAAAACAGAACACCTCACCACCAAAGTGTCTATAAGTTCGCGATTCATAGAGCGGCCATGTATATGAATACTGTTAATTTGAAAGTAGAAAAGTAGTCTTGTTTTTGGGCTTATCACTTTGGTAAGCGGGATACCATGGTGAATTCTTGATCTCTCAAGAATACGACAGAAATGAAGCAGACTCCGTAGAACAGTCAAAAACCATCACAGGCCAAACTTAATCGGTCTCGCACTTGAACATAACGACTGTTTCAACCAAACTGGGCTGATCTTAAAGCGGATGTTTATAATTTAACCGTACTGTATTTACACTTGTCTTAACTGATTGTTGTTAGTAACGCTCGGTTTTTATGTTGCTTCTTACTTGTTGATTCGCGGCTCCAGTTTATCCGGGCAAAACATACCAACAGCTAATTACTTCAACTGCCTGTTTGGTAAAGGGCCAGCACTTAGAAAATCACTGGAATTATAACACAGATAAACTGTCGTAAGCAAGAAAAGGAACGACTGACCTTTAGAACTAGATGTCCAAAAGAATGGACTGCTGTCTAACCCATATGCCGATCTGATTTTCATTCAGCATTTCACACACTATAGGAAACTGCAATCTCCTTGCTCTCGTAATTCGGTATTGTTGTCGTTTGTTGCATGCCACGAACTATTAAGAAAAGACAGCATTGTATGTTTTATCTGCGTTTGTCAGTCGAATACGTCTTCCGCTCACTTTTGGTCCAGTAAGAGAAATCATGCGAGCAAATCAACAACCGGCCTTTGTGTTAAAAAAAGCGCATGGTTTTATACTCTGGTTTCATTGCCATCTAAAAATGAGGGAGAAAAAAAGAACCGACCAGAAGACAAAGCTGAGGGAAGAAATTACGAGACAAAAGTTTCGTTGGTGTTAGACCTCATCAGAATAGGAATGGGACTCCTGCCTTCATGGGTAAGAGACGAACGTGAGAACCATCGCTACCGCCTGAGCGTTGCGTCTATACGTACGATCACCATCGCCTGGAAAAAGTGGACAGGCTGTCAGAATGTTTCCAAAGGACATACAGTGACTGTCTTGTCATCTTCAATCAACAACCACACATGAGGACCGTGAGGTTACTGACCCCACTGAAGTTATTGAGCAATGGTTTGATGATCAGTCGTTAGTAAGAGATGTATATGGTTACAAATTGGATAACACTTACCCCTGACCACAATATTCTAATTTAATGTAATTTTCAATTTGGTTACTTCTGAGATAAGCAGCGGACTTAAGCTTTACCCATACTGTAACTCATCACCTAAATATAACAGTCACAATCAAGTAAATCATCATCAATATCATAGACAACAATACATCAGTGGTTCACATTGATGCTTAACTGCCACACAACCACGAACAAGAACAAAAAACCTATATAGGTAAAGAGAAGAAAAAATAAAGGGAAAGGGGAGGGGATCTAATGACGAAAAACAGGTAGGTTTATATTCAAACATACAACATCAAGGCGCCTACACCTTGCAAACAAACAACCGAGTTGTAAGTGAAAGTAAGACGTCATCAGCAAGACAGCTTTCTTGCGGCTATCATTGCCCCACGTCATTAAATGCACTCACTTCACAGACAACTCGACCAAACAACGACAACATTCACGCCACTGAGCTCGGTTAGCCACCATCTCACCTAACATCTCCAGTCACCGACTCTACGAGTTGCGCGGGCCCCAACTCGGGAGGCAAACTCTATCTACTATGACCAACCCCTTCGTGAACGATATCATTTGTATACGCCAGATCATCATCTGTCCACCTCGCACCTTGCACTAATCGGTCGTAGAGTCTGCAAACAATGCTCGGTGTGGCAGACGATTAGCAGGCATCTTTAGTACAGGACCTAACCACCTGAGTCTGTGCAAGTGTAAGGATTGAACGGAAGAACTCGTTTGGCAATCAGAGCCAAACACCCGCTGTCTAACCTCCTCGTTGTTCACTCGTTGGTGCCCCCCGATACGAGCGATGGAACGCAGAAATCGGTGGTCAACTACCTGAAGACGGTTCATGTCCTCTACCTGAGCAACCATGTTTCGCTGCCGTAAAGTAATATAGCCCTCACTGTTGTCTGATACACACGACTCTTAAGCTTCAGAGAAATACTTCTCTGTCGTCATAGGTGCGTCAAATTAGCGAACACCGCTGTAGCCTTAGAGTTACGCACCTCTATTTCATTCTCTACACCTCCAACGCCAACGTTGATGCAGCTTACCAGGTATACAAACCGGTCAACAAGTTCCATGACTTCATTATCTAACATTAAACCTACGTGATCACAGCAATCTTGCAGAAGCACTTTGCATTTTGAGGCTGCAAAGCGCATTCCGAAGTACTTAGCAGAACGCGAAATTGCGTTCAGCGTTGCTTGTGCCGCTTGAAAGTTGTCAAACAGCAACACCTTATCGTCAGCATAATCAAGATCGGTCAGCCTTCCACCAGGTAGGAGGTCCACACCGGCATCTTGTGACTGTCGGAGACAATCCTCAGTAATTTCGTCTATGACGAGAGATTGAACAAAAATGGTGAATAAAGACCAGCCTTGACGAACGCCGTTCCTGGTGCTAAAACTGTCAGACAGCTCATCGTAAACCCTAACCTGAGCCGAAGTATGGGAGTAAAGCGCCGACAGTATGTTCACATACTTGGCCGGTACACCCCTGCGTTTAAGCGACTCTAAAAGTGGAGATCGATCCACCGAATCAAGCGCACCTTTGTAGTCGAGAAATACGACAATTGTTGGCCGGCGGTACACATGGCGCTGCTCCAGAATCTGACGACTAGTAAAAATGTGATCCATACATCTCAGCCCAGGGCGAAACCTCGCCTGTTCTTCTCTAATATTTGGTTCCCGAACTGCAGTGAGTTGACGAATTACAGTGGATGTCAGAACGCCAGAAATGACTGGGGTCGAACTAATTCCCCCATGGTTTTTGCAAGAGCTCTTGATACCTTTCTTGAATATAGGAACTATTATTGCGTGACCCCAGCACGAAGGGATGGACTCCGTCATCCACACAAGTTGAAACAGCTGAGTCAAGGCCTCAACTAACACCTCTTCACCTTCTTTAAAAATTACTGGCACTAGATCATCTGGACCAGCAGCCCTATTACGTTTGAGAGTCGAGATGCGGTTGCGAATCTCCGTCTCAGTGGGTGGTTCCAAATCTACCGACCAGGGTGTTACATCACGAGGTTGTGGCGGCAACATGGTAGAAGCAAGAGGCCAGCTAAATTGACCCTCAAAGTGTTCCGCCCAACGCTCCAACCTTCTACACTTATTATAGATGAGTGTGCCATATGTTTCGCTGATAGCTTCACTGACAGACGGTCGCCTGGGAACAGTAGCACGGATCAGCTTAAATAGTTTGCCAGTGTTCCCTGAAGCAAAGGCGGTTTCCATTTCCTTAACTTTTTCTACTAACCAAGCCTCACGATCAGCCTTCAGACTACGTTTCAATTTCCTACGTATATCTCTTCTAGACTTGTTATGTGAACTACCAGGAGGAATCTTCCGTCTGGCTTCTAACAACTCTAGGGATTTCTCTGAAATCCAATGTTTGTTTAACCCATGTACCTCTGTGCCACATCATACAGTACCTGCTTTCTGAATGGCTTGTGAAATTTGAGTCCAGAAGCTAATAGGATCTTGGGAGTGAGTACCACTAAGACGGTTTTCTAAGCTGGTTTGGTACTTATGCATTACCGATGATAAAGCCAGTTTCTCAACAGCCAGTCGTTGCTGTTGGTGAGGTCGTTGTCCAGCAATTCATGATCTGAGTGCACGTACGTACTCCAATAAAAACGACAGTCTTAAATGGAACCACTTCATCTATAACTAACAGCTATGTGGTCTATCTGAGACCAGGCCTGATTCGGAGCAGGTGGACGCCAAGTATAACATTGATGCGCACGATGCCTAAAACTAGTGCTGGCTAAAAATAGCTTATGATCAACGTACAGCTACAACAATCGCCCTCCATTATCTGATCGGTGTGACGCCATTCCAAGCCTGTCACCTAAGCGAGATTCGGCTTCAACGAGGCGGCCGACCTGGGCATTCATATCTCCGACCAAAACGACTACATCAGAGCCACGTATGGACCGAAGGAGAGCGGCCAGATACGAGTAAAATGCATCTTTGCCTCCGACGTCAATACACTCCGTTGGAGCGTAAACAGACACAAAGAAAAGATTTCTCAAAGTCTTGCATCTAGAGCTGGCCTTAACAGAACTTGCCAACCGGACGGCACAAAGTCTATTGCTAACAGGAATCCAATCTACTAATGCGGCTGCGGCTGTCGTGCTAAGAACTATACCTGCTCCAGCCTGACCTGTAACGGCGGCTGTGCAGTCACCCGAAGTGTATAACCAGTATCGGGTAGACAATGCGGGTGCGGTTAGTTCCATACGTTGACTACTGTCCTGGATTCTAGTCTCCCAGATACAACAGACATCGACATGCAACAAGTCTAACGTTCGTGTGAGAGCGGCCTGTTGACCTATCTGTTTTAGCGTGCGAACGTTTAAGGCACCTATATTAATTCGCATTCTGGGTCTAAACAAGGGACAAGGGAGGCCTGAAGCTAAATGGCAAGAAACGGAACTTACCAGCTCAGTGTTACCAAGATTAGCTACATCTGTTGTGGGACATGTAGAGTAATTATCATAAATGGAGGTCGGGAGGGGCCTGAGAGATAAATTTGACAGGACAGTGGGGGGGAGTCAGCAGTAGCATCTTTTCGCCTATCAACCCTGCTGTATGCAGCAGATGAGGCTACCCGGTTTATACTGCGAGATGGCCGATGCAGTATGAAATTACTTGTGTTGTGATTATTCATGGTTGTGTGTGGGCTGAAATACTGCCAGGACGCCCAGACCTAGACAGCAGAACGATTAGGGTTCTCAACCAAGGTCTTTGGCTCAAAAGCCTGTACCGCAAGGCAGCGGTTGTGTGGCTGTGTACCAGAACTGGTACATTTTTCGGAAAAAGATGCCAAACTTCTTCCAACCGCCAACCTGGAGGACCAGGAGACTGGTTTATCAGACCTCTACCTATTGGCCTGCCTGGCATGAGTGACTCGACCGGTGTGGTGGCCACACCGTCCAGTTTAGCCCAATAGGTCATCGAGATGCGCAAGCCGTCACACTGCATCAAGGTCCAGTCTCGTTGCGACGGCAATCAAGCAAAAGCAATGTTCAACCTATGATGGGCCAAATCCCTAAAAACTGAGCACGACCATTAAGTGGTAAGCGACCAATGGACATGCACAACCTATAGCCGACCAATCCAAAGTAAAACTATGTGTATTAGGTAGCTATGCACAGCTGGTGCATCGCTTTACCGTTGCTGGTCCATATACTCCGGTAAACGAATGGCTGAAGAATAAAAAACGTGTTCAGTTGTGTTAACATACAACGGATAGGTTTCTGTTTGGTAGGGTAAAACCAGCGACACTGCTGCCGTGTGTATGCTCCCAAACCAGCAGGCTAGCACTCACTTTATCTATAGTGGATACGGGTTTACGAAGACCAATTATATCATTTGTATCTCAACCCACACTTTGCCAGTAACAAAACCATTAAAAGAGAAAACGCCACCAAAGTAAACAAGAACTAGATACCTCAGTCGGGTCAACTCGATCTCAAAGATGCAAAACAATCTCGACCTACCGGCGGTTAAACTGATCAGCTGAGACAATCCAAATGGTACATCGAGAACGGCAGCTGCCACTCACCTATGGACGTCGTTCTGAGAGTAGCACGATAACGGAATGATCGACATGACAATCTCATAGTGAGACTTGAACAACTTTGTACCACAAGGTTGAACAACCTTAGCCGACAGATTGCTTACGGAGAACTGAGATGAAAGTCTACTGTCGACCCAATCACACTGTGGTGAGGGGACAGGAACCAAAGACTGCTTCTGAAGAAACACGTAGGTGACGTATCAAGCTGCATGCTGATTAACTGCCTAGCCCTTTTTACCTTAGTGTTATCGTCTTGACCGGATTCATTGAAGGCGAACGACGGTGAACGGAATTATTGCACAGTCTGGATTCTCAATATTAGGCTTAATATTGAAACGGAATAGGATGTTGACTATCCAAATCAACTATGGACGTTTCGTCAACCGGACAAATTGTGGATACAAATTAGGACTGGTTGTACTTAAACCACATCAACTGTCTCCCTAGCTATCCAAAATGTAAACCAAAGTTCCTCAACCTTCATCTTATCAATGGAGAACCTGGTGTATGCACAACTGCCTCAGCAACAAGTGTCTCAATGCGCAAAAATTACTGGTAAGGCAGCTAGCTTAGTTCACCATCATAGACAGCAATGCATCAGTCACTCATACTGGTGATTAATTGCTGTACAACCATGGGGAGAGGAGCAAATCTTAACCAGGAAGCATAAAAAACCTAAATACTAAAAATCACCCGTCTAAACTTCAAAGCAGTCAAGAGATGCACGTCCGTTCACTGACTGACCGCCAACGTGGGTGACAAAGCACAACGCGATAGACGTAAACGCACACAATCACGTCTATGCACAACCATAAACGAGACAAGTGTGAGTTCGTACAGATACCACAGACAAACTGAAAATGCTCGCAAATCAGCAGTTCGCTTACCGATTAGCCAAACGATTGATCGATCGACTAACAGTGATAAACCGGCAGATGATATGCGATCAAGCGTGATCAAGATAAAGGCACTTGCAAATCGATGTGAAATGTCCTCAAACTGGACTGAGGCAAACTTAAGTAGGCTGCAGATAATATTGAAACGAGAAGGTCAAGTTGGGCAACAAAATTAGATCGTTACTTAGGTTACCTTATGTCCATTGGATGCACGCAAATATATTAAATTAGCATACTTGTCTCTCAAGCTTCGATACCTAGATAAGTCGACTATGAACCAGTTACCTGCAGGTGTGTCCAAAGGGTATAAAACAGTAATCTGGCTAGTATCGTACGAAATAACGCTCCTGTCACATCTGTGCACGAGCCGTTATGATCACGGTGAAGAGTTCAGGAGACGCTAGTAAAGGGTGCTATAATAAAAACAGGGTGACAAAAAGTAACAGCGGCTTGTCACACAATCCATATCAAGAGTGAATGGTCATTATTCCGCGATAATCCTTCCAAATAGAATGACGTGGAAGCAGATGATTAAAATTGGGACGAAGCTTTGCAACACGCATCAATTCGAACATCAATCAGTGAACGTATCCCTTTTAACTGGCGACAGAGCGATTGGTTTTCAAGCAGCACTATAAAGGAAAGGGCTGACTACCGATTGTTGCGACGTGTGTCTCTACACGTGAGTGCTTCACCCAACCGACAGCAACTGAGTAGAAATGGTTGGATTACTATATTACTAAAAGAATAGTGAATAACTTTATGTTGATATACGCGTACGCGTGCACCGTCGCCTAGGATAGTAGTACAGCCAGGGTTAACGAGATTGCGTACGACTGAGAAATACTGTACAAACGTCAGTGAACGATTGCTAGAGTGTGGGTCACACATCCAATAGAAAGATAAGCGTGCATGACAAATTCAGTAGAATTAAAACAAGCAAAACATGCACCAGATTCAAACGACATGATTCCGAAGGACCGGGAGGAATTTAAAACGCTTCGCATTAAGTTCAGCACCGGATAAAAGTCGACTGATTTGAGGAAACTAGCACAGCAATGGAAACCTTAAATCTAATAACGACAGCCCACGGGATCAGTCAGATGAAGGCACCCGATGCAAATTATTAACATACAAAAGTACTAAACAAAAGCACCAGAAATGCTCGTGGTGAAAGTAACCATAAACCGACATGCTGGACCTTATCGTCTAAGTTTAACACGGAAAAGTCCCATTTTTTTCATGACAGAATTTGTACTTTAGTCCAATATATGGTTAACCATTCACTTGTTCAGTAACAACAGCCACGTGCTTGACCAGAATGTTCCGCACCACGAGCCGTCAGGATCGTCTGTGTTGAAAAAATTCCATTTGCAAGCCTTCCGGTCCTATTTCTTCGAATTTACACAAGATACGGGGCGTGTGACTGGACCACAAGCAGTACAGTGTGTGTGCTACGTAAGTGTGTTAGGGTCTGCTGGTCTCGATCATTTTGACAGGTCAATTAGAAAATAGATGTCACTAATCAAGTGTGTTTATGTCAACAATGAGACAACGGAAGTACTGGACGTATCTATACCTTTCTCGTTTTTACAAACCGATGAGATCCGGACATTCGAAAGAACACACTCTTTCCTTCTACGAATATGGGCTTAGATGGTCGATGATGTTGGAAATTTTCGACATAATTTATTCTAAACATTGCCTTCTGCTTTCTCTCCAGAATTTCTCTCTACTTGAGCTCCCAACTCCATGTAAACTGCAATAGTATACAGTCTTACATTTAAACTCCTTCAGTAACTGGCGATGCGTCTTCTGTCTTTTGTTGTCTGTTTTTAATATTTGTTTTCCAAATTTAAGTCTTCACGACAGGTAATACCTCTATTTCACTTGCGAAACGCAGGGATTTTACAACGGCCTGGTATCCGGATAACCAGCCTAGATCGACCGTAATTAAAACGCCTCCAACCATATGCCACCCGGCCTTGTTCCTGGAGGTATACACCGGCGTTGTTCACAACCGATCAAACACGGAAATCCATTCATCGTCGACGAAGTTAAGTGAGTGCCACCGGCGTATGTATATTCAAGCACCATTATTCGCCAACAGAAAGTTGAAATCCACGCATTCAAAAAAAAACTGGAGAGTTTATTTTTATCCAGTAACATTAACGCCGACACCGATTCGGTCACACCAAAGCTTCCGAAGTAAACATCGGTTTTCATACCACCAGCTCCTCATCAAATAAAATTAACTGGAAGTCACGAAAACCACCTGCATTTGTCATTCCATGAAAGACAAATTCATTGACTTGACAAATATTTGTAAATGTTCCGTGGTGGTCTAACTGCGACAAAGTCTCAACTGTCAATTATTTTGTTGAACACAACGTGTGATCCACTGACTAACTTTAAAATCTAACAAGCAAACAGGAACTAACCTCACAATTTAGAAAGTTCAACATCGCGCTCTCAGCCAGTATTTTGGACTCCTGGAACTTTTCTTCAGCAATTTTGAGTTCTTCTTCTGGGAGTTTGGCGGTTGCAGCCGCTGTGTGGATAAAATGGTCAAGGTAATTTAAAGGTCTGGCACACAACCTATGCAAGACAGAAGTGTATATATTATGACTGAGTTAACGAGAACGAGGTAAGGAGGATGAGGCAATCCTGATTAGTGAGACCGATTCCAATGGTTTAGCTGAAATGTGTGCATAAGGTAAACAAGGAACAGTCCAGCTAAACTCGGGAAAAACCGAATCAGGTTGACTGTATGCCGATGGATCAAATCGGTCACATTCAAAGAGACAAGCTAGTGCGAACAGTAAACACATAACACGTCTCTTATACATAATACCTTGGACTAATTAAGCTGCGAAGGAATAAACGATTTTGTATTCCGTGGTTTTCCTACGAGACGCAGTTGACAAATTAACAGTCACATTTTTACCTTTTTTTAATGAAAATTATGATGCTTAAACTGGAAAATCCATTATCATGATTCTTAATGTACTGTAAGCGGTAAGACAGGTATGGGGATAATCAAGGGTATTTCATCTCGGTAAAAGGTCAATAAATAAACGTGAGAAGATCAACAAAACGTCAACATCACGTGAATAACGGCCAAAATCACAGCCTGGAAAGTCACGACATATTAATGGAAACTGGTGACCACTGTTTCTCACCGACGGAGTATCTAATAGTCTAATAATGAAAGGCGCTTGAACGGATTGTTACCAAGGCAAATGGTCGGGCAAGCAATATCGTGCCTAACACAAGCATATAACAAGTGTAAATGAGGAGTGTCAGGAGATAAATTCTACTAACAAACATAGATCGAAAACAAGAGTAAACAAAACAAACGAACCGAACGCATTCTTAATCGTACTAACTTGAGACAACCTCAGCAAGGATAGGTGGCAGTAGAATTAAATAAAAATATTAGATGAATGTCCACCGTGTCGGCGGGTACACTGAACGTAGCAGGCATACTGATGACATAAAAACCATGGAAGAAAAACAGTAGTATCTTCTAACGTCCGTGTTGGAAAATTAACTCGGCGTGTTGCGATAAAATGATAATGATGATGATGAAACCAGACTGAAAATGTTAGGAAACAAATTCGAGTCAATCGGTACGAGTAATATGGACGTGAAGGTTGTGCTCACAGTTGAGACTGTAGCTTTAAAATGACGAGATCTGTAAAGGTGGCCTAGACAACATCATCACTATGCACACGGGATGATGAGACAGCATAGCCACAACGAGTAACGGTTGTAATACACAGGTAATTTTTGTGGATTTTGCTGTTTACAGCTGCCACACATGGAATGATCATATACTGAATAATGATCAATGATACCGGATGGGAGCAAGCATTCTTCAATGGTCGTTCAAGTCAACGAAACCGACTTCAACTCACGGACCAAGGAAAAACACTATACACACAATAAATATGATCGGAAGCCAACGGTGGGTTATGGACTGCATAAGCCGACTACTCCCAACAACACCTTTGAAACCGCCCTGTCGTAAGAAACACAACATCTACGGACGTAATTTGTCAACAGCTGACACATTTTCATTCAACGTCAACTATCTTACACCTCACACGCCAACGGCTTGTCGAAACCGGTTGCGTCGTCACTGAACAAAGGTAAACAGCTGCACGAACACACATGTCACATGTATGTGACTTTGCCAAGCATGGACTGCGTAGAGGCTGTCGAGTATGGCCGCCCATAGGATACACCATTACACATATGACGGGTTGTTCAAGCCAGTCCGACTAAGACTGGAACGGGCGATCGTTCAGTTTTGCCCATTGTGCGCGTTTTCTGTTCGGTTTACGAGTAAAAAAAAAGTTTTCCGCCGTGTGCAGCTATACGAAACAGACCAGGTTTTAATCAATGGGTGGGAATAACAACGTTGCGAGTAAATTGCAACGCTACATGTATTGACAGCATGTTCGTCATGTTGGTACTGTCAGTTCATTGGTTAAAAACGTGTTGAAATTTTTGGCAACATTTGTGCTACATTTTCTATTATAATGCTGTAACACAAATGGGTATGGATTCCCATATGTTAATAATCATGTCAGACGACGTTTCTAATGATCAACCCGAGAGATTAAGAAGTTTCATTTTGGAAGGTAGCATAACCTGACTTGACTGAACTTTACGGCCAAGATCTGTATAGTTCGTGGTCATACCGTTGTCTGCCCACCTGTGGTTTATTCGGCCGTTAACGGTGCTGATGAGTAACGTCTGACGTGGAAGACGTAACCCAACTACTAAGAACTGTGCGTCTGTATTATTATTACTACTATGTTACTGAGCAATACGCGCTGGTAAACAGCCGCTTTTCCGTATGATGTAGACTAATTTGTAAGGACAACAATAAATAAGCGCAATCATTACACCTTTTTCCTTGTCGAGAAGAGGTTATGTTTCCCGAAACCCACAGGCACTAAAAACCTTGCCTTTACTGATAATCGGACTGCTTTTATGCGACAAAAATGACGAAATTTTGTGAAACAACACGCACTTCCACTATCACTGTCAATATCTCTTCGACAACAGCGCAAGCTGTCGAGACGACGTTATCAAAGTAACTGCATAATCTGCTTGCGGCAAAGAAGTATTGAGTGGGAATACTTCAGTATCGAAGTAGCACTCTGTGCCTTGGAGGTGTAAAGCGCACTCTACACTAACCATGCTATTTAGCATGTCTTTGGCAGGGGACTGAGTAGAATAGTATAATCCGCACACTGCATGTCGGTCAGCTTGGTGAACGGGAGTAACTACATACCAAGATCACTGAATTCCTCAGGCCTATCTAGAACGTCGTTCACGACAAAGTTTGAATATAGCAGATAGATTGGACACTCTTGGTAGGTACCATTAGAAGCGGTGAACGCTGAGACACTTGTACATAAGCTCACAACGGGAACACGGAGTGGGCATAAAATGATCGTAGCCTAGTCCAATTTCTACGACTACTTTGGAAGCAAAGCAACTCCCGAGTGTGTTACGAGTGGGCGGGTCGACAGCGGCCTTTAGGTCCATATCGATTAAGGTCGTTGGTTATCTACACGTAACAGTGCCGTAAGACATGCCGCAGAATGAAAATACGATGTATGCACCTGCTGAAGAGCCGTAAATGACCAATCGAGTCTTAATGTTTGCATTAAACAGTTCAGGCCAAGTGAGATGTTCATCACACTCATCAAGCCTTTTTGATCATAAGCGACCGACTTTTTACAGACAGCCCCATCAGATCGATCACCAGCGCAACTAGAACACCACTTTCACAAACAGAAAGACTTGTACCTGTGATATTTTTATTAAATGTCTTTAATTAACTAGGACAACAGTTCTCAACTCTGTTCCAAGAGGAATGGGATCAGTCATTTCATTCAAGCCTGTTTTTTTAAGGATCCCTTGGTCTAGCAGTGTCTTCTTTGGTTGAGTATGTTCTGAACATGCTTGATAGAATATTTTTGGAAGGATGTTCTGCTACCCAATCAGCCTACTATTTTGCTTTGTGTCTTCTACATTTCACATTCCAGAATTGCCGATTTTCTCCGGCTGTCTGACTAAAACTCCAGACAATATTTTTTGAGACCGTACAAGATAGATTCAGCTACACATTAACCTTTAGTCTAGATGCACGTGCATACCTGTATAAAATTATAACAGGCGTGTAGCTTGACCGACTGGTACTGTGGCTCAAGCCGTCGTTCGTCACGACATTTACGGAGAGAAGACCAGCGAACAAGGAAAAAAATCGTGGGAGATTAGATTAGCTAAAATATTTTACAACCGTCTAGTTTCTGACACACAACTAACTTCATCATGCCGCCATCACTGTATCCGTTTTTGATTAGTCATTCCGGTGATCGCAGACTCACCAAATTGACAAGTTGTACACAACAACTCTACTGAACAGAGCAGCCAGGGTCTCAGTAAACTGTGACCACGTAGTTCTCTAACTACACCGTGGGGTACCCTCAAACTGTTGGTGATCCCGAGGAATAAAGATAAGTGTGATACATGTTCGGCTAGTATTCGCAACAATTACCCAAACAGTGCAAAATGTGTCATTTCATTATCTCACCAACTGGTCGTGTAATATAAGTATTTCGAGATACACGCTACAGAATACCTGTCTTGTTTGCGCGGGTATTCCGGCAATGGTTCCCAAAAGCACCGATATTTCAAGGGATGTCACAGGAATAAGCGTACCTAGTCCATTCGCGATGGAACAGAATCCCATCTGCTCAATGCTTCAATGGATTTCCTGAACGGAAGAAACGTGAATCCAGTGGGTAGCTTCGAAGCAATCGAGACAAGATGGATGCTTCTATGAGTATCACAAATTTCACGTTCTCCTACTGAAATAGTTTGGAATATCTCAATTATCCCCGATGACGAGTTTCGCCGTGATTTTCTCAAACCGTTCGAAGGAGTGTTATCAACTTTAACAGCAACCATTTGTGATCACCTCCGAAAAGTGAACATGACACACAATAGGTAACTGGGGTTTCACTACACATCGACAGTTTAAATCCCAGATATACTTCTTCTTGTGATGGAAACCACTTGGGGTGCAATAATTTACCATTCGTACTCATCATCTGCCATATCCCCTCTGAGAAGGCTGAAATATCCAGCCGGTCTACCAACTGAGTAAACTACATTGATGACCAACCAGCTATCGTGTTTACAAATGCAATTATCAACCCTGGACCGACGGCCAACACAACCACAAGCCAGGGAAAACATAAATCTGCCATTTCCAGACAAAAAGCTCAACATCACCTACTGTAATCTTCTATCACGTAGAGGGTTTTCATCAATTTGCACTTCACTTTCACTCATTAGAGCAGAAAGAAGACACATATTGCGATACGTTAACATTGATTTTACTCATCAGTCCATCCATTCCAATCTTCTCAAATCTTCCACCAACTGAGACAAATTGTGCAAATTTCCAAACCGATATTAACAGAAAGCGTACAGATTATTTTTATGTAATGGTAAGCTGTGTGCATTGCGAACACCTGGAGGGTTATTTTGACCAAGTATTCGGCCTTGCCAGGAGTAACCACAGATAGCAGTCAGATGAAGAGAAGTTATACTTACGAAGTTGTTATAATACTCTTAATTAGGGACTTCAAATAGCTCTGGAAATCGTCGTCGAATTGAAACTTCCCACGTAAGTAATAAGGAGAAGACCTCGTACTGGTTGCGGTAGACCGTTCATATTTATGAGACAACATTATTAAAGAAATTACAATCCGTCATTGGCTGATCTCAACGGCACATGCGTAGTCACAAACTATAAGCTGATTGGTGCAATACGGAACAAAGAAATTAGCGAATAATGAAAGGTGTAATATTGAGACTGTTCGCCCAGTCCTGATGTAGTGCCTTTAAGGTGACGTTTGGATTGGCCTTCTGTTAGATCTTTTATTGTTTCAGGGTTCGAACAAGCGGTTAATCCATTAGATTTTCACCACAATTGTGTACTGAGCTACCGACTATATTGGGGTGTTCAGGTTTTGACTCAGGTTTCCACGAGTGTATAGCAGATCTATTTTTATGATTACGTTACTGCTGAATTCCGAACGAAAAACAAAAGTTAGAAACCCTGCCCTCAAACGAGAGCGTTGTGGTAGTCAAGTGCGCGTCCTTGACCGTTGGCGCCTTATCTTACACAGTTGAAACATTACTCGGAACCATGATCTAGCTTTTGGTGAACATATCGCGCGCAGCACTTATCAGAGTTGTATGCTAACGTTTTGTTCACTATGCATCAGGTCTAGACTATCCGCTCACTAGAAGTTCGTCAGGTTCTTCTGTCGTTGACTTCCACCGATATCCCACAAGAGAACTCTGTCCTTTCTGACACCTTAAGCCAAAATGTTAGTTCAGGACACTTGATGGGCAGCCTCAAGTCGTCCAACTTCTGCTATGTAAACAATTGGGAAGTTTCGGAAAGTATCGTTCTTCCGGTATACATTATTCAATAGCTATCTACCTCATCCCTCGAGTTTTCCTACCCAACATTTCCAAATAATTTACCTCATGATAATGATTTTCTTCCCCTAAGGACAACCGGTAAGTTTTGGCGCCTTCAGTATCTGAACTCCGCACCAATAGTATCAACAAGCCGCCCATGTGAGCATCCCATTCAGTCTGGCGTTGTGTGTGTGCTATTACTCTGAATCAAAAATGTACGTCTTGAGCACTGTACTTCACATGAGCTCACTTGTGGACCACTTTTGACCAAAGTGAATCCTTCGATCAGACTGGACTAGAAATGTTATCGATTTCAAGACCAACACTATTTGTGACTTCTTGTATCTCGGCAAACAATTGCTTGTGCGCCTACAGTCTGTCACCTTGAATCAGGATAACTTTGCATTTCCTTTAAACGAACGTGCATCCCAGTGTCAAATTGCGTTTTCTGATGACCTTGTCGACTCACTGAAACGTATAAAACGTTGGTAATTATTTTCACCTGCTGGTTATCTGAACGATCGATTTCGGTCGTCCTTACTGTTATCTATAACGGTTCGGCTGTTGGTACTGCTAACACTTAATTGTCATTACAGCCATGTATAAATTAGATATAGTTTACCGATGGAAGCTGCGCAAATATGGCGTCTTATTTTAAAAACCATAATTTCTACCTTCAGTCAGTCAACATCAGGATGCCTATACATTTCACATAAACAATTGTTATATATGTGAATGAGGCGACATCTGCGTGAAAGCTCCCATTTGACCTTCACTGTCATGTTTCAGTAGTTTTATTCAAACCGTAATCAATTCAGCTGGGAAAGACACGGAAACCTGTGTGCATTTTTCAGTCACAGATGCATACCAATCATACTCGGGTCAATTAACATGAGTTTCATTCTCCCGTGGATCTTCTGGCGCAATTTTGTGGAGTAATCTCTCATGTCGTTTGTGCTCTTTTTGAGTTCGAGGTTGTTCAGGAGTTATGCTTACATGACTATAAAGTTGTTAACTGACATTCGGTTAAAGTATCTGTGAGAAGTGTCTTACAAGCACTGCTGGAAAGATTACTCAGTTCACCTCAACCGCGAGTATTGAACAGATGGTAAACAGAAATTTCAGCATCTTTGAAGGTTTACTTTGAGGGTATATGTTGTGAAGGAGCCCTACAATTACGATAAAAGTGGATTATCCTCACGTTAATGAACCTTTTTATCTGGTCGTTTTATTTTCGCATAGTTCTGTATACCCGCTGGGAACTGAAGTTTGAAACACCGAGTTCCCCTCAACCACTTCATTAACAGCCATGAGCCTGACCAAAAAGTGCTGAGGCTCGGGCAGGGTTTCTAACTTTTGTTTTTCGTTCGGAATTCAGCAGTAACGTAATCATAAAAATAGATCTGCTATACACTCGTGGAAACCTGAGTCAAAACCTGAACACCCCAATATAGTCGGTAGCTCAGTACACAATTGTGGTGAAAATCTAATGGATTAACCGCTTGTTCGAACCCTGAAACAATAAAAGATCTAACAGAAGGCCAATCCAAACGTCACCTTAAAGGCACTACATCAGGACTGGGCGAACAGTCTCAATATTACACCTTTCATTATTCGCTAATTTCTTTGTTCCGTATTGCACCAATCAGCTTATAGTTTGTGACTACGCATGTGCCGTTGAGATCAGCCAATGACGGATTGTAATTTCTTTAATAATGTTGTCTCATAAATATGAACGGTCTACCGCAACCAGTACGAGGTCTTCTCCTTATTACTTACGTGGGAAGTTTCAATTCGACGACGATTTCCAGAGCTATTTGAAGTCCCTAATTAAAAGTATTATAACAACTTCGTAAGTATAACTTCTCTTCATCTGACTGCTATCTGTGGTTACTCCTGGCAAGGCCGAATACTTGGTCAAAATAACCCTCCAGGTGTTCGCAATGCACACAGCTTACCATTACATAAAAATAATCTGTACGCTTTCTGTTAATATCGGTTTGGAAATTTGCACAATTTGTCTCAGTTGGTGGAAGATTTGAGAAGATTGGAATGGATGGACTTCTCAATAGGAGATTGACCACTGACTCGAAGGAGACTATAACCCAGCAAAAGCGGTCGCCCGAGCAAATAAGTAGGTTACCGAAGTGTCCAACACGGATGTCACTCAAACGCAGCATCGGGTTTGTGCTAATCATTGCATGGGTAAAACAAGCAGGTTAAGTTAGCTATGCGCCAAAACAAAAAGCAATAAACATAACCGAACCAAACAATAGAAAAGTTGAGGTGTTAGAATCAAACGGGTTTCTGCATTTTACTACTGCTTCTTGTCTGCAAAATAATTTATGAACACTTAATCAAACTGAGACATTTTAGTGATTCCCGTATGTTTTTTTGTTTCCATTTCGCGAGACGGCAAGTCTGCTACAACCAGCACAATATAATCAAGTCCTAGGCAATCTAAGCTCTACCAATACACTTAAGACAAAAACAGTGAGTGCTTTTGTTCGTTAAGGAGACCAGTCGTCCGTTTGAACCACTTCAATGATATCGCCATGTGACAAACAGACCGATTGTCTAACATGTTGTGAAGTGACCACTTCAAATGCTTTTGTTACTTAAGTTAACTGAACAAATTAACACTTCTCAGTACACACGTTACCAACTAGCTCCAATGACAAGATGCGCTTTATTCTGCGAAAGCTGACGCTTTGCGTGGGAATCCCACTATACAACACGCCGAAGCAGATAACATAAAATGTGTCCGTACAGCACAGATAAGTTATCTGAGTTTAATACACTTCTAGCAAATGAACAATGCAAATCCGCTTCTAATAAAAAGCAGCTTGTAGATGTTAAATGAGCGGCATGACATGTATAGGCATAAGGCATCACGAAGGAATAAGTAAACGCTATATAAGGTTTACACAAATGAGGATGACTGTTAGATGTTCATAAAACAAAAGTGACCGTATAAGCAAACAGGGCAACGTCAAACAGATTGGATGGGAAGAAAGGCGGCTCACCTGCATGCTTTCGGACTGAAATAAGAAGGATGCGCATGCGCTTGAAAAACTCTGCTTATGATGGTTGAGCGGGACCTAAACGCCTTTTGAATGTGACGAAAACTAGGAAATTGACCAACCAGAACACCAAACACGTAAATATCAAACGATTACTCACCTCTATCTTGTTTTCGCTTCTTGCAATCGAAATCAAGTCGTCTGCCCTCAAGCTTTTTGCGATGATGCTTGTGAAATAAAACACCATGAGTATATAAAACCAGAAAACCGACAGGCGTGTGTTACAATAGAGTACTTTGATACAATCCGTGAGAGGAATGCACACAGAATATAAACTGGTGACATACCAGTGTCAAGGTTTGACTTAGAAAATATACACATTCAAATATATCGCTCCAGAATTTCTTCGAATCCCTTGACTTCAACTTGACCGAAGTCTTAATCGTGATGTAGTTGACTGAAGTCCACAGTACGGTTACTGAGTCTCCTTCCAAGAAGATCCAGTAACCTTAGCGCTATTCACAAGCAAATGTGGATGAACATTTGCATACAATTCAGTCCTACTTAATGTGAAACTAATGGCGCAGTGGTTAACACCATCACCACATAGGAACGTAGGCCAAAGTACAAATCCCGAGCGCAGCAAAGAAATGCATTACCGATATGCTCCAAGAGGAGTGAAACTCGAGCCTCGATCTGGTTTTCGAGGGGGGCTGGATGAAAAGTTTATCCGAATGCGAAAGCTGCGATCAAATGCGAGTGGCTTACAATTTACATTAACTAAATCGTTCACGACCAATCAATATTCCAACATATACCAAATTTCTATTCCATTAAGCGCAGTTAACATCCGGTCGAAACAGGATGCAATCTAGTTGGGTTTCGCGCTGTCAGCAACACAAATAAATCCAGACCATTATAAGCAATTAGATTATCCTACTAATGGTCAACATTAACGACATTCCAAAAAGCCAAGTGTTAGGTCGGTATCATAAGATTTACACAATTAGGAACGGACCCCAACTTATCGTTGTCAAATCGAGTGCCAAAGCATTAGAGCAGTTGGTTACCGGCATTATGATAGAAGTGATACATCTGGCCATTCGTTTTAACTTAATCTGGGGTACAGTCACGAGGTGTTTCTTCTAACAAGTGTATGTACACTGTTAGCTGAAGTGGTCAACCTGGTGACGTTTCAACTTAAGCATTGATAAGAGGTACGTCATCATAACATCGAAAACTTGCAAATATCGTGTTACATGTTAACTCTTCATTGCACAAACACACAAACACACGGTGACTACCAAGGTTAACCACATTGTGCGGTACCAATATACAAACTCCCAAACACAACACTTTGTTTAAATTCAATCTGACCGATCGAGACATATGAAATAATAGCGGACCGAAAGTGATTGCGAGCCGAACACAAACTATATGAAACTGTCATAATTGTGAATCGCGCATTCAGCGCGAAGCCCAGTCATATCAATATAGTGTAGCAGTGTCAGCAAAGTGGTATTTTTAGTCCTAAAACGAAATAATGTCAAGCATTCAAGTGAACGTCTTTTCAAGTTTAATGCAATTAAGCGTTTCATTAACGGTATGACAAAAGCCCGCAATAAAATCCAAAATGTTCGACATAATTTCAAAGAAGTGGGGAACCAATTCGGAAAGAAGGAGACCGCCAAAACAAAACGATGCTGATCAACATGTACGTTTGGGAGCCAACAGTCTCTTTGAATTACGTCCAACGTACTATAACCAATGCAGACATTTATTCGAGAGTTGGTGCTGAACGATATCCGTGTGATTTTTAAAAACGCAATAGCCAAGAAGGGTAGTCATCGGGTTGGACACATAAACACCTGACAGCGATTGTGACTGTACCAAACTGTAGGTCATGCGTGCGGGCAACGCTAAATAAAAAACGTTTTGAGAGCAAATTTGACGGTTCACATGTAAATGGTAAGAGTAATTTAAGGGAAAACGAAAACATGGTGAAAGTAGCCATCAGAAATTCGACCTGAATGGAGAAGGTGTTCAGAACAGAAAACCAAATAGCTACGTCAGGCATACCGAAAACAGAGAACGGTTTGTGTCACATATTGTCTATATGTGTGTGCAACGGTGGAGAACTTGGCACTAAAACAGAGAGGCGAATGTGACCGCTGGGAATAGTATCTTATAAGAGCGCAATTTATTGAAGAACTGAAAGAAAGAGGAAGAGCAATGGTGATTTATGGATCCGGATCATTCGTGCTTGTTTTCCGAGTAAGCGTCAGAACAAGCCGCACTGATAAACATGGGAAACTTACATTGATTTCTTTTAGTTCATGCGTCTGAATGCTGTGCAGAGGTTGCAAGAAATTGTCCTTGACGTGATCCTCCATTGTGTATTTGATGTCGGCCAGGTATTTGAAGGACTCTCCCGACTGTATGAGACACTGACCTAAAGTTATTAATAACGTATAAGTTAATATTATGCTTTGTAACGCACATAATCTCTGATTGAGACTCAAGGCAAAATAAGCAGCTCAAGTCTAAATGTCCAGCAAGCAGATCACAGACGCCACGAGCTGTAGAGAAAATGACAAAATCAAGGAAAGAGTGGCGGCGTAGTGAGCAAACATGGCTCATCTATGAAAACTATTCAATGCTTGTTAGCTTTTTTGAAGCAAGTTCAAGCACTAAGTGGACAATCATATGGAAACCCAAACTGACGACTTTTCACAGATCTACGTGATCGACTTTGAATAATAAAGCAAAAGCAATCCGGCAAGGGATCTGGTTGATATGATTTCAACACCAGCTATCACACTCAGAGAGAACTAACAACCAAACCCTTTCATAAAGAAGCACTATTCTTGGGCGTCGTTTTTGTTACAGTTCGTCAGCAGTTAATATTTTCAACAATGTTCATCGCATTAGTTACAGGCGAATGTGGCAGAGCGCTTAAACGTGATAATTCAGGGATGCATACTGTGGCCAAAAGTGTCATCTCATGGGAAAGTAGGCAAAAGTTTACATCCCGGCCGTAGCAAAAATATGCGC
>JTDE01000766.1:94593-124332 GCA_014338405.1 Paragonimus skrjabini miyazakii
TAACAGGAGTAAAACTAAGGTATAATGCCATTTTTAAAAAGAGTACCATTAAAAAGTCTACCCGAATGTTGAAGCTGAGACGAACTGTGAGTGGCGTTGAAGGCACAAAAGTAATGGTATGCATCCTCGTTTGTTCTTCAAAGACAATGATGACGAGACGGCAATATCAGCTTCGGAATCCTTAAAAGGTTGTATTTGTAACAACTCGATGCTTCTGATCAAATCTTCTCAACTTCTGTTTATCATGATTGTTGCGACCTGACGTAATCCAGTCTGTGTGAATTAGTAAGTTACGTAACCAACTTCTAATCCTTTTACGGTAAGATTTTGACATATCAGAGCTCGGAAAATCAAGCTATAATTAAGTGCATGTAGTCGGAGAAGGTAAAAGTCTACACCATCTGACTAATGAAACGAAGAGTGGGAAGTTAGTATTGAATCTGTAAAAAAAAAACTTTCCGACTTGTTCGGATACTAGTTGAACGACGGGGTCTGCCAAATTCAAAGCTCAAGCATACATATGATTGTCTGAAATATATTCACAGTTATCAGTGTAATCAGGTACACAAACCGAGCAATCTAAAGGACCCCGATCAAAATTACCACCAGCGAACTTACAAAAGGGGACTAACAGTAAATGAATTGCGAATAGTGAAACAACGGAATGCGACTAACCGTAACATGAATCAGGACCCATGTCGCGTCCATACTTTTGCATACACTCGCCCAGTTGCCCTTCTGGTTGGGGATAGTTCGCACTTTTTGATTTCCCCTGCAATTTATTCAGTGTATTCATGGTTAACAATTTTGCCCGATAGGCTGGATTGGGTTGCAGAAACTCTTGTGTTTGTGTGACCAGTTCATCCATCAGTTTGGAAATGGTGTCCACTTTCTACAGAAGTGTATGAATATCTGACAGAAAAAAGGAAACTGAAGTACCTTTTCCGTTTCTAAATAGTCATCGTCTAACTTCGTTCCTTCTGCGCCGCCAATCTTTTCGCTTACAAACTGAAAATATGAAAAGAAAAACACACGTGTTTGGTATGTTGGCATCCGACTGTGCAGTAATCACAGCAAAGTATACTCAAGGTGGACGTAACATTAGATAAGAGGAATGCAAGCTGTTACTTAGTATGGGTGCGAAAACAATTCATCAAATGGAAGGATTTTTACTTTACGCATGTAAGTCTCCATTACACCATGAAAGACATACGGGTGAAGGTCAATAATATTTAACCGGTATAAAAAGACATCAGCATTAGCACCACTAAAGACATTGATGCAACAGTGGTTTACGTCGATGCCTGACCACCAAAAAGAGATATAAATGAGCAGTCGCAGACACAACAAAGAAACCAACTAACGCAAGAATGTAGAAAAAATCACCACTACTAATCACCACTGAAACTGAAAAAAGTAAACACTCAATGTGTACACCAAAAATGCGCATGCTGCCATGGCTTGAATACTTGAAGGTTATGCGAACGCCTATAGGCAACAGCAGTCCTAATATACGGTCCTCCGAACTCTAACCATGCTGAGTCAGTGTTCAGTCAAAATTTCTCCCCGTGAACTTACAATGTGTGGTCACAACAAAGAAACGAATGAATCGTCACTTGTTTCATTGCTTGTATTCTTGAAAGTGCACAAGATAGGATGTGCCAAATAGAGTGAACAAGTTGACAGATCCAGAAGAGATTGAATCAAAATTAGTTGGGCACGATCGACAAACTTTCGATTCGCCATTATGGTATTGATCCGTTGCCACTACTGGTGGAACTACATGAGCTTAGACCCTACGAAATGTTCATTTGGTGTGGTCTGAAAATTGGTACACACGCAAACTCAGCTAAGCGGTGCTACCTATATACCGACATGTCAACTGAGCGTAATCTGGGTCATTACGAATGACACTGATTGGATACTAAGTTAGCATGCATCCCACTGATAAAAACTAGAAGTAGCCCATCACCTATACATAACAGTGTCACCAAACCAAACTTTCACGACTTAGGAACGGTATAGTATTAGTCCTCATCGCTGATTACAGTCAGTCCTAAAGTAATTTGCCACCAATGAACCTTGAATATTAATTATAACTGCATTTTAGCCCATTTGTTGCTGGGTTGCTTGAGTAAAATCATTGAAAATCGCTGGTGTCACGATGTGATCACTAACTGCAGTGTTTACGGACACCTTCGAGTTTTGTTGATAAATCTGAGACGGGCCTTCGTATGATTGAAGGGCTAGTTTAATACTGTCTATCAAGTCAATAAACTGTAAGCCAAGGAACGGCCGTTTTGTCGGCTACAAAATAAGCATGCTGTAAAGTGAACAGGCATGATGTTTGTGTTTTTGCCAGGTGGCAACTCAGTTACTGAGAAAAGCACCGGAGTCTTCTGACATGGCGTAATAGCCCACCATAAATGGGTATATTTACTTGCAGTTTTGCGGGCCTCTCTAAGTAATTGACTTTCGAATTACACGTTGGCCTTTAAAAAGCTAGTCGTCTAAATGGGGTGGGGTGAGGGTGCAAAAAACTCTTCGGCTAACGGCATCCACGGGAAAAACCACTGAGCAAAGAATAAGACAATTTGGTTAAACGCACCGATGAGTCCTAATTGTCCCTTCCTCAGAGTGACACTCGGGACTCACACAGCGCTTGGTTAATATTTCACCTTGGTTTCAACGTAAGGACGTTCACAATGTTAATTCTCATGGTGATGAGTCAAAGCACTGCAAGTCTCATATTTTCGTATAGAAGCCATCATCGCAGTAAGTTCCTATTCATCAGGAAAAACCTTCACTGGAACTATTATTTCTTTCATCTACACCTTGGTTGTTTGATTGCAGGCTGTAGGTACATTGATGTTGGATATTTGAATATAGACGTAGCTTTCTTCGGTTAGTAGTTAGGTCCTTTCCCATCGTCTTTTTTTCTCCTCTCTTCCCAGATACGGGTTGCCTTTTTTTCTTCAGTTCTTTTCTTCGTGGTTGTGTGGCAATTAAGCATCAGTGTGAACCAACGATGTATTGCTGTCTACGGTGATGATGGTGATTGCAACGTTTCTATCAAACTGGAATCCTTACACACTCATTTATTGTTTCACAAGTTGCACTAGATGCTGATACTGTCTACTTTTAATGAATACCTTTCAATGCCAACTGTTAACCCCCAACTAGTCAGATGATAAAAATAACGTGTTAAGTTGACGCGGATAACAAAAACGTCTAAAAAATACATGTCGCTAACAACTTCCGAACTTCAAAACTTCCGCCTGTGCAACAGGTACCAGAAAGCCAAGTGTAAACAAAACGATTCACGTGTTTATTCATAATCTGCGATGACGTTTAGGACGGTGGACCTGGCAAATCAAACGGCAGTTCAACTGGCCGTTCAAACCATCGACTAGGCTTTCGGACACATCCTGTGCTCATTAGCCTGTTGATGTTCTTCTACCCTTCGGAAACATGTATCACACTTGAGATTAAGTTCCCGAACCGCGACAAAGCATCCGGTGCATAACTCCCTTGTGCTTCTTTTGTAGTAAAGGATTCAGCTCTGGTCAAAGAGGTCTGTTCAGAAAAATCCGGAGCAGAGAAGACAAAAGAATATCTGTGGTTGGGTTAATATCAACACAACTATTAAAAAGGTGAGTGTGGTTCATACTCCAACCAACAATAAGTTAGTCTGATTCGTATTGCGCTGACACAGCTTACAGTCACTGCACTTGGTAGACTAAGTGTAACACGTGAGCAATATATCCGCACGTAGCAAAGTGAGTTTTACCGTGGTCGTCGCTGTATGGATCACACCTTCACACTCGACCAGAAACTCGTACACTGTTACTCACTTAGAAGGCTGAAAGTTGTTTTTCGGATATCAAAGGGTAGAAATGACCCACTTGCCAAAGTTGAATTTTAGGGGTGTTTATCAGATGAAGATGTATCTGAGAAGGACGTAAACATCATGAAAGCAATTTACTGTTAAGCCTCGGGTCACCTTAATGCCCCCGACAGATTAGCGTCGATATTCAGCATCGTAACGGGAGTGGGACAAGACTGTTTGACCTCCCCTTCCACACCCAACTTTGCGAGCGACCTGGAGTTTAATGCCACAATAGCATAGCTGTTTTATTGTACGGAAGAGAAACCAGGTTTATTCATGTGAACAATTTTCACGACATGCTTGCTTTCGACACTCAGTGTGTTCGAAACAACAGCTGTGCAGTGGACACCATGTCAGCAATGACGAAATGTTTCTGTGTGTCTTTGAGATGGGTAAATTCTGCCAACCAATGAGCATAATAATTTCGTCTCAAAGATTTTGTTGGCGAGTACTGAACCACCACTTGTCACCTTGTGCCTTGTTTGCAGGTAATGAGTTAGACTGATAGTGGTAACCTGGTGAGCATGCAAACAATTACCCTGAAGCTTGAACCACTGAAGCGTTCTCGGCTTCAAGATTTGGTTTCAAAAGAAACAAATCCTTCTGATCAAGCACGTTTTACGGTAAACAAAAAAGACAGTGGCAATCGTTTAAATGAGTATTCACGGATTTAATGTTTGTTCTTTAATCTGTATATTTCTCTCCCTTTTAATAGCTCACAATTTTTCTTCCGTTATTTTGGCACCTTTGATACTGTACAACTGATTATGGTAAATATATTTGGTTGATAAAATTTTCATTAAAACGTTCATTGTCGTATCTTTCAGATGATATTTGGTGCTTCTATCATAATGTATAATCAAAATATGTGTTTTTATTCGTCTTCTAATTGGCCTAAGATATTGTAAAAAGTTCTCAGATTTAGTACAATCGAATAAGTCACCGATTCAGCTGCTAGCTACTGTGCAACATGAGTTGTGCCAAGCAAAAAGGCTAAAGCTGCGTTTCGTGATTAGATCTCATCCAACAGCCGATTTTGTGTCACACTCAAGAGGACCTAGACTGTTTGCTGTCTCCCTAAATGATCCCCCTAACTACAGCGTTCATACAAGTGTTGACGAATGCCTTAAACAACAAAGTGGCCTATTACGTAAGGTCGTTGGGGATATTATCCGGTTAAGAATATTTATGTCCAAATTTGTTCTGAGAAAGAGGATGAACTTGGGTGGGAACTGCCTTTAAGCACTCGACACTGAAAACAATATGAAGTTGACACTAATGAACGAGTATAGTAAAAGGTGGGACAACAGGCATTATACAGATACAATTCAATCGGGCATCTGGAAAAACTGCATCAAATAACGTTTAACGCGTATTCGTTACACGTTTGCTACTAAGCGGCGTGCCATGTTTCACGCGAAATTTATCCGTTAGCATCCAAAGTTGCTGGAGGCAAGCAAAACAGGCGGTGAGAGCTGGAACGATTACCACTAACCTGTCTTAATGAGCACAAACAACTGAAACATTTACCCCATCTTTTTTGAGGATATTCATAGTGCAATTTAGTGTAAGATGGTAACACGTTCATCAACAATCGGATGTGGATAAATTTATACAGTCAATGTTGCCGGGCTAGTTTTATGAAGCACATATTTTTATCCTTATGCCAATCGTGTCCACTAACATCAAGAAACCGGTGTACACTGATACGCAAAGCGCTGCATGTGGGGAACTTCACTAAACACCAATTGTCTGACAAGCAGGTTGTCACGACTCGCATGTTTCAAAAGTTATTTCCATAAGTTTGACGCTCCATAACGACCTTTCCGTTTGCGGGAAAATGTTATGCAAGCATACCAACAGGTAATGCTGATGAGCATACCACGTCTTGCGAATAAAACATTCGTACGTTCCGGTAGCAATTCTGGTTTGTCCGAGACGTATGACTCCAGCGGTCATTAGAAAGACGTGCTGATTTCGCACAGTGAACAGGAGACCTTTTTCGACTACAGATCAATGATTCGTCAGAGAGACTTAGTAGGATATATTCTTTTGTGGTATGTTGGTAGTAAACATTTGATCAATTTCCAAAACAGTGTACAGCACTCCAAATCGCAAAAATATACCTCGCTCAATTATTCAAAACAATAGTACTGCATTCATCAAGCAACTTACTCGTCCGACTAGTGAAATATTGACTCATGAAGCCAACGTTACGCTTTGGGATAGTTCTTATAGTGTTTGGTTCAAAAAGAAATCATATGAAGGATTTTTTACACACCAACAAACAAGTCTGATTTACTTTGTGATAAAAAAACTATGCCCACAGTGACCTTTACTAAACTCTGCATTTTACAAGTCTTCACCTAACGTCAAATAAAATATCACCTATTACCATCCGCAATACTAGCATAGACAGTAATGCCGATACTGGTATCTAGCTCGCACAGAATGATGAGACTGAAATCACGGAAAACTTTACGCCCGAACAATACATCGACGAGGAAAATCGCTATTTTATAGACTGAGAAAAAATGTTTACATGTGTACTGTTTCTTAGCTAAAACACACGTGCAATAGATTATTCTGTTGACTGGGTCCCTGACATAGTCTGAAGGTTACGTCAGGCCTCTGAACCAAATTCATTCACTCATGCACACAAACACCATGAGCGTGGACACCAAGGGGACTATTTGGAACACATTTTTACACAGAAAGCAATGTACAGTCAGATTGTTAATCCTTCTCTATTTAACAAAAAACCATATATGTAACATAATCAAGTGTCCAGTTGTCCTAAACGATCCCCATTAGACATCGTTTTCATAAACAGAATTAACCAACGCGAGTGGCCACCTAACGTACAAAAAGTAGACTCATGGGTTAACGCTAATACAACAGTTCAGGCATTCTGACTTCACGAGAACCGCAGTCGAACATCCAGTTACAGATAAGAAGCACAGAAAGTGATTGTACCTGACAACGAAAGCCCTGCTTTCTTGTCTTGTCTTGTTGATTGGATGTTTTCCCAGGTTCCAGAAAGGTTTGCATTCGCTTCAAGTTTTACTAACACACACCACGCCATCAAAAGGCTTCGTTTAACTGAACAGTCCCGGGCAACTGAAATGCTGTAGTCCAAGTGAGTCTTCAGTGCTCACTCTTTCAGTGTCGTCTCAGTAACCTGTTTCCGTCTAAAACTATGAGTTCTACTACAATTCAACGCTTTTCTGCAACCCGATGAAAACAACCAATTTTTACAGCATTATTTCGAACTACCGCATTTCTTTTTGTGCAATCTTACACCTCTGTATACCTCATCAACAACTACAACCAAAATACCTCTTTTTTTGACAAAGATAAAAATATATCGGCTCACCATCCTGCCCCTCAATCATATATATACATGCACATATAACACTATTTATGAGCAGCTGACATCAGTGGAACAACAGTCAAACAAGTTATAATCTTTGGTTCACGTTCGCTGGTTTTTATCTCCGTACGGGCATGTTGTAAACAGTTTGCTCTTTAAGAACTTTGCTCCTCAGTGCTCACTTGTTAATTGGTGTCGAAAAGTTCTCCACCTACAGGCATTTAATTTTTCATTCTTACTGAGTCCACAATAGTCCTCTACAGTTCGAAAGCTCATGTGCACGTATTAACAAACAACGTTAGTTTTTACGCTCGTAACTGACGTCTGCTGTTACACAACCAAGCTTTCGGGAAAAGTTTATGGAGATGCTATGGATGCAACCAAAAAAGTAATTTTCGGTTTACATCAACTAAAATCCCCATTATGCAGCAGTAAGAACGTTTAGTGTCTGAGATTCATACACACAAATGGACGCCCTACTAAGCGTGTACGACATAGAAACGCATAACATCTGCAACGCTTATAAAAACTGTATACTAATCACCGATTACCGCACTTTAGTGCATAAGTGCGACCCCATAGATACCCGCGTGAAAATTTGCAGTTAACAATGCCCGGCTGGGCAACAGCAGCGTCAACAATAATGCATCAGTAGTTTAGGCCAATGCTTAACCGCTGCAGAGCTACGAGAATAAAATGAGAGAAGATAAGCTTCAATTTTGCGGTGGAAGAGAAGGAAGAAACTGTACTTAATTGATAAAACCTTTTGAAGTTAAACACTTGTGGACGCGCAACGACTGCATTTTTAACAGCAACCGCATGTACAACTAGTAAGATATCAATGGCTCTCACTTATGATTAACTGCCCCACATCTGTGAAGATAAAAGTAAATCCTGCACAAGAAAAAAGAACAGGAAAGAAGAGAACTCAACCACCAAAAACAACTGTCTGTACTCAAGCACTCAATAACAACGTGCCGACACTTTGCGAATAAACAACCCAGTTATAAATAAAAGTAAAGCGCCGTTAACAACACAACCTTCCTCTCACTGTCCCGGGATATTAATTACACTTACTTCACAAACAACTTGAACAAACATCAACAAGATTCACATTAATCATCCTGATAAGCCGCTACCTCATCTGAAGTCCATAGTCACCGACTCTGTGAATCATAAGTGCCTTAGCCCCGTGAGACGAACCTGACCTACAGCGGTTAACTCCTTGGTGAATGAACTCAGTGCGTTACGCCATGCCATTATTTGACCACCTCGCATCTTATGCTAGACGACTACGGCATCTGTAAAAGATGCTGGGTATGAAAAACTACCAGCTGACATCCTTAGTACATGACCTCACAATCTCAGTGTGTTAATACTTGAGGAGTAAACGAAGGAACTCGACTGACATTCTTTAGCAAATACCCGTTTCCTAACCTGCTCGTTGCTTAGCCGTTTGTGCCACCCGATGCGGGCAACTGAATGCAGAGATCGACAACCGAATATCTGGACAGCGTTCACGCTTTGTAGTCGGAGCGGTTAAGTTTTGCGGCCGTAAAGTAACACACTTCTCAAGAACACATTATGTACATGGTGCCAAAAACTCGGAAAGATGCCCTTATCGCTAGGGATGTTCAAAATTGGCAAATAATAGCATAATCTCAGGGATATCAGCCTCTATCTTATAACCTACACCTTCGCCGTTGCTGATGCAACCCCCTAAGCAAACAAACTTGTCACTAACCTCCATCAGTTTACTATCCTACATTAAACCTACGCACCTATGAAAGTTTTACAAAAACATTTTTCACGGCCATGTTAAGGAGTATATATCCATATAGATTTCACTTCGATCGCAAATCAACGGGTTTCCACGGTAACATCGGTAACAGGTTGACATTTGAAAACGTCTTGAATATTTAGTGCTCAGCAGATATTCGGTTTGACTACTACCTGAAAACCCGGAAACGCATTGAACATTCTTGTATTCTTTTATAATACAAACGTGTGGTACCACCCTTCTTTCCGTCGAATACTGAAAACTCTGTCTACAGCACACTGATACATTTCGGTCGGATGTGACAATGAGTGAATTCATATCAGAACGAAATTTAGAAAGAAGCTAAACGTCTAAAAAGCTTGTATAGAATTAGTTAAAAATTCCTCCGGTAGCTTTCAGAGGTTAGTTGAGCTAACGCAAAGCTCAGACACCAAATATCCAGTATTCAGTTGGGGAGGGGCAAACAGAAACCATTCATTACACATGACGACGGATAAATTCAACAACCATTTGGATAATACAGACATTCAACAACAACAAACACACGGTTGCAAGTCCTAGCCCAATCAGGTCGAATACTTCCGTTTACACGTTACTAACGTGAAAGGCATATGGAAGCAACTCTCATGTGAAAACACACTTTAGTTAACTGCCTTGATGCAACGGTAACGGCAACTACAGGGCAGGTGAACACAACGCGGTCATTGGGTATTTCGCTCCTGCCATCAATCGAGGATCCATAAGACATCCAGCGTGTCAATTTGTATGATTTACACCGCAGACTATTATTCTAGGCATAAACCACAAATAGGCTAAATTCCATCCAGGTTGTGATTACATTAACACCAGTTAACCATTCATATAAATTCACAGCACCGAACGTTATCTTGGTAGTCAAACTTGGTTATTTGACATTAATGCTATCTGCGTCCTTGTCTTTCAAAGAAAAACGTAGTTACAGATGCAGGGTAGTGTTAAAAGACAATGAGGCTTGATGACAGTTTGTGTTTCTAGTGTATTGCAATAAACCTGTCTACACTCATCTTCGTAACACTAGATTGAAGTTCAGCTGCATGAAACGGAAGTGTAGGAATGCAAAACCTTTTCTACATAGCACTCTTTCCGTTCCAACATTATGTCATAACACTGATGCACTAATTACACCGACAACGCATGAGATCTTCCAGGAGTTAACGGAACCCGTTCGTTTTCTTGTACTATTTTCTCAGGTAAGAGGAAAAGGTCATTACACGACTAGTATTGACGTATGACCAATAATGGATCTAGAAATGCAATCAGAAGAAGCTGATAAATCTGTAGAATTGAGTGGTCTTGTTATTATCAGTGTCCGTGTGACAAGACAACCAACTGCACATGCGGACAAGGCAGTGAAGTTTTTAATTATTCGACCATTCTAGCAGAGGCTGTACGTTCACATTTCGTTGAGGGATGAAGTCTACAAAAAGCTTGTCTGTACCGTAAGGATTGGCTGGTATGGACAAGCGTTTCACTATAAGGATGCGTGCATTTTTATGGAATCAGTGTAAGTAACTATGCGACTCTTCAACGCACCATCAGAACGACTAAAGTCGGCACAGCAATAAGCACGATCATTGAATCACACAGTTGTCTCTCTCAGGCGTTTTATACATACCACTCGCCATTTGTTGTGTTCTCAATGTACGATGGGGTGGCAGGACGGTGGCTACAAAATGATACGAGGAAGTTCAACATGACACAAATGTTGGTATGACAATTCACCCGTAGCAGAAATCAAACAAAAAAATGGTCCGGTAATGAAAGCAATGATGTGTATGCTGGGACAAACCTGTAACTGAAGTACAGTAAGTGGTAAAGAATGTGCATATCTCGTAACTCTAGTTCTCCGACTGTCAAAATCACTTCCGAACTTCACCGTCTAATCCTAACATGAAATGGAGGTCGAAAATGAGGAAGCGCATGCGTGTGGAAGAAGGATGGGTTTAACAAATTGTCCTTGAACAACAAAGCAGACGTTGGGCGGTCGTACAAGCCGACGAAACAAACGTAAAATTTCTGAATGCAACCGTATGCTGGGCAGGCCGGGACGAATGCGTCATTTTGAAATGAACATAATCAAAACGCCGCTGTCAAAAATGTTATGTTTTACAACCATCACGACATAAATTGAAACTGTGATTTGCAAATTTCCGTGGTTTTAGAGTAGGTTTGCAGTTGAAAGAGCACGAAAACAATGAAAACCGAAAAGACATACCGAGAAAAAGTAGCAGGCTCAGACAGTTTGGGTTGAAGATACTTGAACAAAACAACACAAAGTATTAAGAGTGGGCCCCACAGCGAATTAGAACTTAAACGTGGCCCAAAAAAATACAAACACTCACAGCATGTTTTATAACATTCATCCTTTATTCCATCAATATTTCCAGTGAACTGAAGCACAGTGCATTATGCTCCAAGCAAGAAATTGGTAAAACCTTACCAAACGAAACTCTGACTACAGTGTACATAAACCGAATTCATACAAAACAAGTCGCGTAATCGTTTTCATTGTATACCGTTTTATTATGTCTAGTCGTCTTACTACTACTGTTCACGGTCTCTTTCCTATCAACTCAGTTATTACACTTTAGTTTCAAGATGAGCAAACTCTAAAATCCAGAGTTCTGAGTTATACACAACTCAGTTTGTCGCATATAGGGACCCAAGACTTATTCACGTGATAACTAGACTGAATGGAACGTAATCTAGGGTTGAAACCTTTAACATCAACTCGAATGCCACTGACGCCTTCAAACAATGAAACCACTTGTGTAGCACCTTCTGTAATTTACCGTGGTTAATAAAAACTCATAAATTACGCGATCACTATCATCATTACAGACAGCAGTATACAGGTGGTTCTCGCTGATGCGCAGCTGTGAAACAATCATGAAACGAAGGTTTACCTTGAATATGGATACATGCAAGCGTGCAAATAACGGTTCAGTATACGATGTAGTTAAACAAACACGGTTGTGGGAACACGCACGAGATAAGTAATACAAACAGATATGACAGAGCACCTCAGGTGACTGCGTGTATGATAACAAGGTAACATACATTCCTTCGGAAAAGAACATACAACTGGTTAAACGTTGCACCCCGTATGTTCTTCTCTCGCCCCGAATATTGTCCGCAGTGATTCATCACTCTATATCTCTCTCATTCGTCATCCCATCTTTTTGCTCTTTCTCTGTCTCACACAAAATCGACGCTTTTCTGAATGTAGAAGCTGATCGATGTGTTCAAAGTCCCCAAAGAAACAATATTGCTAAATCGTGAAATATCATTGCTATCCCATATAGATGTTTATTTGCAGATCAAGAACGATGACACCAAGAGTAAACATTAGATTGAAACACGTTTCTTCTACCATTACTGCCTACACAGGGATGCGGCAGTGCTCTGAATAATCCAGGTAAGTAACCTGAGACGGGCAAACGGTAAACACCGTGATTTACAGATGAACACCGAAGAATCGCGTTATCCCCTCAGCTTTGTTTTTCTTATACATATTGCTTTAAGATTTAGGACGTGATGTTGAGATTAGAAAACGAAAAGATCGGAATTCACAACTTCTCTCAAGTGGGACAGCAGCAGTTTTTGGTGTATTCATCAATTATTTTGGTGGTACAACTCGATGCCTGATCGTGTAGTGACTAGCGATTGTGTGACTTTTCTAAGGACCTTGGCTACAAACGTGTTTTGTCAATTGTCGGTGCTGTACACATACTTTTGTGTATTCCTGCTGTAGAAGACCCGTTAAGAAACTTAGTGACACTTTCTCCAGTCGTGCAACCGATTGCATGCAGCAAATGCTTGCCCTTTTTCTAAAAACCATCCATTATTCTATTCCTCAAGGCTGTTTCTTCCTCAACTTTGAGTGTTCCTTAACGTACTCATAGGTTTTGCGCACTTTCCGCTCGACCCGCTTTTGAGTGCCGTCAGAGGGGCAACGGCCCACCTCGCATTTTTCCCAATATCCACTTGGTTGCAGCCGTCGACCTCAGACTAGGCTACAGCCAACTACTTATCACATTTTTAAGTATTGCTTGAAATAAAGTTCTATCCAAATCCCATTGCGTTATTTTAACTCGATGTTTGTCAGGACTACATCTATTCTTCAAGAAAGGGGTTCTAAATTGATAGTGAACAAAGATCGAGTGTATACCCACTTATTCAGTACAATCAGCAACTGTCATTTTTGTCATGCACCAATGGAACTTGGACTAGTCTTACCCCTGTTGACACAATTACCTTTTCCACTAGCATTTGCGACAAAATTCTCAAGCCTTCAACAAGAACAAATGCTTGTGGAATGAGCGCGATGCCCTTAAAATGAATCGGTTTCCAAAGTTTACTCTAGTCAATCAAAGCACTCCCGTTGAATGTTAATCAAACTGTAAGAACGAGTACAATGAAGTCAGAGTGTTTTTGGTAGACGTTTCGTGATGGGTGAAATATTAATATCAGAGAAGTTTAGGGCAGCTGGCGCCTGCTTACCAGGTGAAAAGTGTTACATGCTACTCAATGCTTTCTTGAAGTTTTGCTGTCACGTTCACGACTGATTTGTCAACATATCTGTGTCCGCATTGAGACTGGAATGTTGTTTCTTATTGGTGCGTCTGACTGCAAACCCACAGAAACCTTCGAAAATGCCTGAGGTGATTGATATTCGCTTTATGCAACACAAAATTGGAGATGGAACAACTACAACAGCAAACGAAGCAGATCTAAGTTTACATACTTCGAAGGATTTTTAAAAACGTCAGTGCAGTCTAGAATTAAGTACGCAGACAGTGAAATGATGACCCAATAAAATGATCGCCAGTTAACTGTTCTTGAAGGAAAGCGACAAATCAGTCGATAGGTAAATAATAAAGACAACGAAATAATTACAACCGTAAAATGAGTTAAATGTAGCATATCAGTCGGGGTCTAGAGCACATATATATGTGTGCTTATGTAAGTTTTAATTAAAACTGGTTTAAACCAGTGGTTAACGACCTAAAATATGGATTCAGGTTTGAACCACATGGGTTCCAGTAAAGTTACCTGGAATTTCAGTACATTACTCAGTGCGGTAGACAATCACGGTTGACTCTTTACCGTACTGAAATGTTATAACACCTGTTACAAGGAACTTATCATAAGAAACTTGTGAAGTACTTCACCAGTTCTTTCTTCACGGCAACCTCTGAGAGGCCTTCCGATAACAAGCGTAATATGCATGACAGATGAAATATCATCCGAAGATCTCGGGAAAAATATATCATGAAGTCGAACTGTACCTGATAACATTGCAATGTGCGGCTTAATCAGTGTAAACAACTTCTTAAGCTGTTGTAGTTACTACAAACTTGTGTGATTCCTTTAGACTCAAAGAGAGTCAGATGCGCTCTGCAAAGTTTAATACACCCTAAACTATAAGTATGTGGCTATGGCCAACGACTTAGCCAAATATTTGGCTCAACGATTCAACAAATGAACACAGTAAAAAAAACCGAAACCCATATCCAATAAGTGAAAAGAAACTCAACTTGTAACAAATACAAATTTTTGCCTTACTTGATTGGCCTTATTAAGCTGCTTCTTGAAGCCAGCCAAAGACATGTTCGCGCGTGATCACGAAATTACTTTTGAATCGAACGCGAGTGAAAATTGATGCCGTTGGAGTAAACAAACAAACAAACATGACAAATTGTTCGGTTTGTCAACTCACAGCTTGAAACAATTTGACCGATTGAAAATAATCTGCTCTGTTGGATCTGTTGAGGTCTTGGCTAAAAAGTTGAACAGTGTGGATTCATATTTTAGATTCTGGGTATTAGCAGACGTCAAGTTTACCCGCTGTTAACTACTGTGAAGCGGAATTCCGAATCACCGAATCACATTTGGCTATCCTTATACTTCACTCATGTACGGTGAAACGATTACATTATCTTCAACCTGAAATTTTGCTGGGACTGGCATTTCAAATCTTCTGCTGCGATATCTGCGTACTTCTTGATAAACCTGAAAAACTACAGACCATTGACTCCAAGCCAGTTAAAGTCACCAATTTACTGCGTTCTTACTGTCGGCCGGCCAGGAAGTTTGCGCTAAATATGAATGCTACACAGTCGTGTAGCACATATAACTTTTCTTTCTGTAATGGATACACGGGTTCGAAGCAGAGGCCCAAAGTACCCGGATCCAGTTGACATTTACCCGTTGTCAAGCATGCGTCTTTTGGCCTGAAAGAAAGTCAGTGAAAGCAGGGCGTACCACCTCTGTCGAAGATTACAATAATTACTAGGAATTGAGTAAGACTGCTTGCATGATTAATTTTTAAGTAAACGAGAATCAATAACGGCTTTAAAGCGATCTCCAGAGGCGTTGTCAACGACCTCAGAATGGAGACTGCTTCAATTTTCAGTGACCCTGTAAGAAAAAAACTACTGTTTGAGAAAGGTCTGGGGGCGAATCTTGAAAAGCATTCTGCTATGTCCTCCACGGCTTTCATCATTCGCTGTGACAAATAATTGTTCAACGAGACATACTTTGATGAGGTGGGTGAGAATTAAATCATAGCGGCGTCGTCCGAAGTGGATTTAAATCAAGATTTTCAAGTCGATCCTTGTACGCGATATTTATTAGGCCCGTAATTAGTGAGCGCTGGACACACCCAACAGCCGATATGTTTTTCTTCAGGCCGGTACACACGAATTGATTAGCATACTCGGGGCGTTGACATGCTGTGTCCACGCTCTCCGTCTTGTCAGCGTCGATAAAGAAATCGAAAATTAGCTTTCACACTCTTGGTAGGAAAGGGATGCCTAGTTTATCTTGGGTGCATTAAAGTCGCAGAACCCCCCATTCTCACCTGGGCAGGGTCAGTTCGATACACTGAATACCCGTGGACACTCAGTTCACTGACACTGATGTTACCTGTAAGCCAGGTCACCGTGAAAAGAAATATGTCGGGTTTTGTGTCATGAGTTATCCGTCTGTTTTCCAGTACTTATTTGAAAACTCAGACAGTTAGATTTCACGAGAGAGGAGAACGCGAGGAAGAGCTAGGTAAAGAAGATCTGGAATTGGGAAGGGTGGTGAAGTTTGACTCGGTCTGTACTGCCAAATTGTTCTGACGGTCCTCCGTTGAGGCAACAGGTGCAATGCCACCGATTGCGCGTACGTCAGCGAAGCTGCAAGACGCTTGATCAGCATTCTTGGTGTCGCAACTTGCGGCATCTTTGTCCGTGCCAAATTTCGCTTTTTGGGTGGGTGTTCGGGAGTTTCCAGCTACGGAAAATTTGACTTTCTCGTCTCCTGAATGTGGGGTCTGAAGGGAACAATGTGCGCGGTTATATGGGGCCACTGATAAAAATAACCTGGGGGAGATCCAAAGAAATGTTCTTTGAATCACTAAAGGTGGCTCCGGCAGACACCTGTCGTTCCAAATTATTGGAAACAAGAATTTTCTGTGAGACCTTTTGATGGGATTTGGGACGGGTAAATCGGGAAACGGCTTTTTGCCGTTTCGGTGTCTCTCACACTTGCGCCTGTGCTTGGGGCGTCGGTCGTCGGAATGGCTACTGCTGAAACGTAGTTCCTGCTTTCTGCTATTGGCACATGAGTCTGATATTTCTGGGAGAGAACCTGCTCTTGACAGTACGAATGACAGAGTAAGTAAGCTCCATTCTATCCCCGTGCCAACTTCTGCCGACAAGCCAATGCTCAACCCGACCAATGTTGTCGGTTGTGTAGTTAAAAAAGGCAGGTGATAATTTTCGGTCGCCGTATCTACCATCAAGTTCTATGTTAGCTCCAGAGTTATACACGCCAGTACGTCAGAAAAGCTGACCCTCTGGAATACGCAAACGACCATTCGAGGCACCATGATAAGCACAGTCGTAAATTCTGACTGGATTAATACGCTAAAGTAAGAGTCGAACCGTTGCGCCTGTCTTAAGTTAGGCGCTCAGTGAGGATTCTGGTTCCGTGCAGTCTGAGATGCTGCGACTGACTAGGATTGTGCTCGTATGTACCTGCGACACTTATGAAGTGCGGTTGTCTTTCACCTCTGGTTTTCCCGAGCCAGGCGACAGGGGCGTAAGGTGTCCGGGAATTAAGGCCTAAATTTTGGCCGCTCTCGATCCGTCACCATCAAGGAAGGTCTAGACTCTGATATAGACAAACATGAGCACGACAGTAATCAATAAAGTTTCCTAAAGTTTGACCTTCAACTGATCGAAGTACAACATCAGCGTGTTCGGAGCATGTTTCATTCAAACTCTGTGCATGAGGTGTGAAGAAAAAAGCCTCTGAGATATCCGTCGGTAAAAAGCCTTTAACTGCCTACACTACTGAGGTTCGTCACAGAGGATTTGTGGTGATATCACCTTTGACTTCTCCAAAATCCTAAACTTTCTGCAATATGAAAGTCGCCTTGCCAGTACCACCACCCCAATTCACATTACATTGGAGATGTAAATTTACTGCAAATCACTAACATCAAAGTTAGTGTGTTGGAACAGGTATCGCAGTTTTTCTCGTTGCTGTGTAATGAATCCTACTACCGTAAGCTATATTCACTAGAATAACAGTGTTTCAGCTATCACCGTTGGATACGCCACTCAACAAGTATGACGCGTGTTTGAATTCTGAAGGTCGACTAGAAGTTCCGTTAACACTCGTACTCTCTGGCGGCTTTCGTGCGGTTGTGCTCAAGGTTCTCGCACGTTCAGCTCCCTAACCCCCTCAATCTTTACGTTGAAGTCCGCTTATGAGCGGTGAGTAAATAAATAAATAAAGTTTGCTTGCAGATCCACCGTATTCTCACTTTGGCTTCCGATCCGCCTCAATGTAAGGCTGGGGAAACCATGGGTGTACGGACCTCGGAACTAAGTTCACGGTTCTAGTATGCCTGTTTGTTCAATTAGTTTTACTGCTTTCCATTATTTATTGCAACCTTTTACCTTGCTAGCACAATTAGGGTCAATTTAGGGTAAATCCGTTATTCGGTCTAATAGACCAATCCAGGGACCATTTAGGGATTTGTTAGGGATTTGACTTACGTCCCATAATTTGGCCCTAATGAGCGCAACGCACTAAGTTTCTGATTGGTCAATTTCCCGTACCCTAAGTTAGCCCTAAATTAACCCTAAATGACCCCGAAATGGCCTAATTTACCCCTAAATTACCCCTTAACGACCTAATTTACCTCCAAATTGCCACGAACTGACCTAATTTACCCTTCAATTACCCTGAAACACCCCAAAATCACCGCTAAACTAATCCGAAACAACGTATTTAAACCTACCTTACACCCGAAAACAACTAAATGCAACGTAACCGGATCCGAAATAACATAAATCCATCATCTTGCAAGCACTGCACAAACTTCGTTTACTGTGGTAAACGTGAGAACGCGTTCTCACGCTGTCATACACTGAGTGGGTGGAAAACAATAGGGAATTAATAGTGAGAGTTTACTACAGTAAATTAAATATACAATAGGGGATCTCCTCACGTACATCTCAAACTTCTGCATGTGATTCTCGTTCCTAAAAAGAACGAGCGAAAATCGCTGCAATGAAGTGGAACAAAATGCAAACAAGAGAGAATACATAACTTTAGCAATTACGACCTCAGGCAACATGATAACACAATAGATTAAGATTTACGGTTTGCACAAGTGAACGCCATTGAAAATCAACTTCATGTGAAAACACATGACATACCCACAGGTGACACACACTTTAAGTAGATGAGATCCATAATTGTATATATACACCAGGCTCAATTTGCTCTCCCGTTTTCGTATATTTATACATAATAATACACGGTAGTAAATTTTGGGCCCTAGTTCCACTAGTTCTGAGCATTCATATTTGGTCAGAATCCTGTGTGTATATTCAAGTGATGCAGTCAGATATTTCCGCCCCCAAGTCGGAGCTCGACTAAGTCGATGCGAGGGAAAACGCTCTGAATTTTCGTGTTCCTTATTACGTCCCGGACGACCCGAAATACTGGTTAGCGGAACTGGAGCTGCAATTCCAGTTAGCCCGCATCACCAGCCAGACTACCGCGTTGCCACTGTCAATCGCAACCTATGTCAGAGACTTAGTGGTTAGACCACCCGAGACCAGCCCATATGGGGCAATAAAGAGCGCATTCTTAGAACGTGTCGTCGTATCAGGGGATAACCGACTTAAGCAGGTCCTTAGCGATTCTAAGCTGGGAGACCTCACTACATCACTGTTGCTTCGGCGGTTGAGGCAGGTGGGACAGAGTCATAAGATCGATGACAAACTCATGCGTTACCTTTGGATGCAGAGACTGCCCGAATTTGTGCAAGCAATCATCTCTCCATTCATGTCGACGAGTTCCTTGGATAATTTAGCCAAATCGGCGGACAATCATCGAACATCTCCCCAGCAGAATGCATCAGGTAGAGGTACACACAGAAAGCATAACCGCCGATTTAGCACAAGTGAAAGAACTTTGTGTAGAAGTCCAAGTTCTCAAAGCTTCTCGCCCTCGCCCCACTTCCAGAGAACGTAGCCGTTCTAAGTCGCGTTCAGGAACGGGATGCTGCTGGTATCACCACAGGTTCGGAGCCAAGACACGAAAATACATTAAGCCGTGCACTTTCTCAGCCGTCTCGGGAAACGCAAGTAATCGCGACATCTGTTGCTAGCAGTTCTGCACCTGGTCACCTATTTTTTTTATACAAGATAGTAATGCTAGGTTACGTTTTTTGTGGACGCTGACGCTCAAGTCAGCGTCATACCGCCTAGAAGAGAGGAAACGCCTCGTAAGATGCCCTTCAAGCTGCAGGTCGTCAATGGAAACCCAGTACGTACTTTTGGCACACGTTCCCTTACGTTGGATGTGGGCCTATGGCGTGCTTTCCGTTGGGTGTTCATTATAGCGGATGTACCAGATGCCATTTTGGGCATGGACTTTTTGAAGCATTTTGGGTTAGTTGTCGACGCAAACTCCTGGATCTTCTAACGAGTATATCCACCATCGGGACCATTTTCCCGGCGACTGTCCTCAGCCCACTGCTTGTTGAACCAAGCGGTGATGATGGATACCTGCGCCGTATTGCGTTAATTCACGAAGTTGACCCATCCATCTACCGAGCCACCTGCCGTCACTACGGACGTGGTATATTACATCAAAACGAAAGACACCAGTTTTTCAGCGACCGCGAGGACTGGCACTAGACAAACTGCCCATCGCTCGTGGTAAATTACAACACATCCCGGACATGGATATAATCCGCCCCTCCGACAGCCCATGGGCATCTTCTCTGCATATGGTGCCGAAGAAGACAGAAGGCGATTAGCGTCCCTGCGGAGATTATCCTGGATTGAACAATGCCACTGTTCGAGATTGGTACCCTGTGCCACATATCCACGATCTAACTACCAGCCTTGCGTGTAAAACAATCTTTAACAAGGTTAATCTCGTTCGCACCTACTACCAGATACTAGTAGCACGAGAGGATACACTCAAGACGGCTACTACCACTCCATTCCGTTTGCTCAAATTTGTGCGCATGCCTTTCGGTCTTCGCAACGCTGCACAGACGTTCCAACGTCTGATTCAGGAAGTCACCCGTGTGCTAGACTGGAAGTTCCGTTGACACTCGTACTCTCTGGCGGCTTTCGTGCGGTTGTGCTCAAGGTTCTCACACGTTCATCCCCCTGACGCCCTCAACCTTTGCGTTAAAGTCCGCTTATGAGCGGTGAGTAAATAAATAAATAAAGTTTGCTTGCAGATCCACCGTATTCTCACTGTGGCTTCCGATCCGCCTCAATGTAAGGCTGGGGAAACCATGGGTGTACGGACCTCGGAACTAGCACAGGATGTGAATCGGTGTTTTTATGTGATTATTGAAGGTAAGCAGGGGGATTATTTTCACCCACGCAATATTCTGTGGGGAGCTTTTTCGTGCCAGCCGGGTAAACCGTCAACACCGACTACCATTATTCATAGCCTGATGACTTACCAGGGAGACTGGGTTATTACAGGTGACATAAAATATGTGGTAAAACTGTATGTGTGAGTTGTAATCCTTTTTTCCTTTTGTTATAAGTGCAACTTTGTGTCAGTTTTTTCTAGTTAATTTACTATAAGCTTCGATTTTATATTATTCATCATTTTCAGCAATGCGTGCGCCGTGACGCACATGAATAAAACGATGCTGGTTCGTGATTACGAATGAATCAAATGCAAGATAGAGTGTGAGTGAACGGTGGATACACAATTAACAGTTTCAGGCGGGCTGTTTCAGATGGGAACCGGTTAGAAGGGACGAGTACATACGCTGTGTGCTGCTGACGGCTATATGTTTTCCGGACCACGTTCATAAAGGTCATCGGAAGATACACATCGTTTGAAGATAGGCATTACATGTAATGATGTAAAAAAGCTATTAAAGCCCTTTCTAAAACGCTGAATTTTGTTACCGGTTATGGTTTCATTCGGAAGTCTATTCCAAATATAAAAATATTTTATAAGAAAGAAGCTGGCGCAATTTTTCCGATCTAGCAGAGTTGGCAAGGTGGAACCGTTATTTTCTAAACTATATGGGCAGCCGTTGAAAATTAACGGTGAACGCTGTAGTGATGGCGTTCGAGTGTACTAATTTATACATCAGATTCAACTTCAGTCTTCGTAACCAGGGTGGATCAACACAAAGTGTTCGACATTGTTCATCACTGTTGAGTGAGGATGAATAGCCTAATAGGCTTTTGGCAAGTGATCGTTGGATATTTTCTAAGACAAGTTTATGATATTTGCGTAGGTGGCAGTAGATGAACTTGCAGTACTCAAGTTGAGACCAAGCACACGTTTTATAAAGGGCCGGCTCCGCATCCGGTAGACAGAATGTCTTTCTGACACAGCCCATTGTCCTTTTAGTTTTCCCCAACTGAAAGCGTACTAAATGGGAGAAATTGAAGGAGTTTGAATACCATATTCTTAGGTCTTGAGCGGATGTGGCGGTGTTAATCAACTGACCATCTAATGTGTTGGAACTGGTCTAACTGATTTATACCCAGTCTGTGCTCACTAGCAAAAACCGATCGACAATGAAAAACAAGGAATCAGCGCGTTCACCTTCGTGTATTTGTATCGACCCTGGGAAGTAGTGTGCGGAGAAAACACGTAGTTAGCGAGGTACGAAGTGAGGTGTGTTGTAGCCACGAGACGGGTATTACAAAAGGGCTAGCTTCACTAAACCAAAAGTAGGTAAAAAACCTAGATCATCAAAAATGTACATGTGGATGTGACTATCAAAAATATCTTTTTAGTTGCTACATAGCACTCCCCCAGAAGGTTAGTAAGTATTACGCAAGCCTTCGTTATTCCAGAGGGGGAGAGTATACAGATATATCAGCTAAAGGGCGACACACATGAAGAATAATGGCACCAGAATGGAGAATGTCAAAGTTCAGGGGAGGGTCGAAAGGAAAAATGGCTGCCGCGTTGGATGGATTCTTTTGTTTAGATTATTCATTCTTCGATGTGTTTCTTCTCTATCGCAGCGGGCTGTTTAACCCTAAAATCTCTTGGAAGAAAAGAGGGGTAGGCTTGCTCAGTGCTGTAAGATAGGTAGCTGGGAGTTGTCTCTTTGCGCACCATGTTCGGATAGTCTGTAAATGAGAAAATACTGTGAAGTATCCGCACGACCGGCGGAAATGAATAACTTACCGTGTCATCGTATCGGGTCGACTGGATAATTTCACAACCAACGACATTATGGACCGTGCAGTTTTAAGCGTGATAGCCTTCGGTTTTTCTCCCTCATCTTGTGCTCCTGTCTAAAGTTGATTGACTCGATAAAGACGAGGGTTAGGATACGAATAGGCCTGGTCCAAAACGACACTGTTTGGTTTGCGGACCTGAGACATGCATGAGACAACTGCAAAGGAATGAGAGGCAACATAATAAATTTCTTTATTTTTGTACGAATGTGTGTGTTATAATAAAAAATATCATTTTCGAAAATAAGAAATGTGAACATACTCTGAAAACGCACTGGCTTGCGAAGCCTCTCATCAGGACGATTATGCCTAGAGGTAGATGGAGCAGGGGTTGCGGGAGTTGCACTGGGTTCCGGGAGTGGAAAGCTTTTTGCGGGTACTACAGGGCGAAGCGTGCCATGGGAAGTGTTGCAGATGATTGTTCCCTTTGACGATGTCAGAGGTGCGAGTTGGATCGTGAAAGAGCTCTTGTGACGAAGATGATCGATATCAGGATCAGCAGCTTGCGCGGCAGCCATGGTTGTTAAATCGATGCCATAGCCAGCCGACGCGCTGAGGTTATGGACGCGTGAAAGAGCATCCGCGACAGCGTTTTCCCTACCCTAAGCATATCGTATATCAGTCGTGAACTGAGAGATATAGTCCAGGTGCCTAACTTCTCTTGTGGAATGCCTGTCGGATGAAGTGTTTGAAGAATAAATTATCGGCTTATGATCAGCGGAAGCCGTGAAAGTCCCGCCCTCTACTGGATGCCGGAAGTAGCGGATGCCTAAATAGATTGCTAGTAACTCCCTACCGAGTGTGCTGTAGCGGGATTCCGTTGGTCGTAAGCGTTTGGACAGGTAGGCTAAAGGTTGCTACTACTTACTAACAAATTACTGTAACACAGCGCCGGCGGCTGTGTCGGAAGCATCGGTTACGATTGACAGTGGTGCGTTCGGATCAAAATGAACAAGGAGATCAAGGTTAGCGACCACATCCTTGAGTTCAGTTAACGCGGTGCGTTCAGCCTCAGTGAACTGGAGTTTGCGTTCACCTCTACGGAGGAGATCCGTCACTGGCTACATTGTATACGCACAGCGAGGTATGAAACGTCGGCGGTAGTTTATTACACCACTAAAACGACAAAGTCGCTCGAAGGAATTCGGCTTCGGGTATCCACGGATGGCTTTCATCTCATCCATGAGTGCAGCGATTCCCTTTTCTGAGAGATTGTGACGCAGAAACTCTATGTGGCCTTACATAGTTCACACTTAGTGGAATTAAATATGACCCTGTGTTGGGTCAAACGTTCCAGTGGGATGCAAAGATGCGTAAGGTGTTCTTCTTGAAAAGTACTAGCAACTGAAATATCATCTAGATAAGGGTGAACCAAGTCCAAACCGCGAGTCACCCTAGGAATGAAGCGTGGAAAAGTTTGAGCTGTGTTGTTCAAACCAAATAGCATTCGAAAAAACTCAAAAACGCCGAAAGGGGTTATGGCAGCGGCTTTGGAGATGTCGTCTTTGGCTACGGGAATTTGATGGTAAGCACGTACTAAGTCTCTCTTGCCAAAGATCGTTTTTCCGTGTAAGTAGTTGAATCCTGCATGTGCGGGATTGTATATTTGTCATGAACGGTTGCTTTGTTGAGCCCGCGGTAATCACCACATAAGCGCCAATCACCTGACTTCTTAAGGACCATATTCAACGGTGAAGTCCATGGACTCCCGGAAGGGCGTGTTACCCCGAGTATTAGCATATGGTCGAATTCTACCCCGGCGAGTTCAAGTTTGTCGGGAGCCAACCGGCTAAACAAAATTAGATGGAGGTGAAGCTACAGTTATCTGCCGTTATGTCTTGGCGATTTACCATCATGTAGACGACTATTTCGCCTGGTAGAAATATCTCATATTTACACATCGGTCTTAACTGTTTTCCCACTTCGTTGTAATTGGAAACGAGAGTCCAGCGTTGTAGGGCAGGTTTTCACTGCAGACCAGGTAGCTTCTCCAAAGATCCCGGCTGCAACCGTGCTTTCCTGCCTGTTTGTTCTGTACGTGTGTTTTTGTGTACACGCGTGGTATAGGAGGCCTGATGTGAACCCAGTGCTACTTTCTTCGGTCGTGCAACTGATTGCACGCAGCGGATGCTTACTATTTTTCCAAATACTCAAATACTATTCCATTCGTCAAGGCCGTTCAACCTGTACCTTTTGTAACGTGCAGTCGAAACCAACAGGCACACGTAGGTTGAATTTGAATTGTGTGACGGAGCGTGTTGCTGTGTTTTTAGTGCCGTTTCAATATTCGACTGCGTAAGTCGCGTGCACGGCTTATTCGGCCGTTGACTCATGTTTGTTTGCGTGGTTTCTCTTTAAGAGGACTATTTCTGGAACCTCTAATTTGGAAGATCGCTGTCCCTCGGTGTTGCCAAGTTGCTCCAGTGGTGGTCCGCAAGTGTTAACGATAACCAGTGTAAAGACGGCCGGCCTGCGTGTTACACTTTTCGAGCGTTGTTTGCCACTATTGAAGGTTCTACCAACCTTTTGCTTGACACGCCTTTGACTGCCGCCGAGTAGAATGAAGCTCACCTCGCGTTTACTTTCTTTCTCCTCTTGATTGCTGCCGTTGGTCCAAGATTAGGCTAAAGCTAATTACATATCACATTTCCTAACATATTTCGTGATGCTAGCTCCAGGGTTCGTACACCCAAGGTTTCCCCAACCTTATATTAACACGGATCGGGAGTCACAGTGAAAAGACGGTGAATGTGCAAACAAACTTTATTTATTTATTTACTCACCGTACACAGGCGGACATCAACGCAACAAATAAGGGCGCTAGGGTGCTGGACGTGAGAGAACCTTCAGCACAACCGCATGGCAGCCGCCAGAGAGGACGAATTTCAACGGAAGTTCCAATTGACCTCCAGGATTCAAACAAGTGGCAACCTGGTTGGACGGCGTTCCCAACGGCAGTAGCTAAAACACTGTCATCCTAGTGAATGTAGCCTACAATGGTAGAGGTGGCACCCATTCCTAATATGCTTCCAAGTGAAACTGCCATACCTACGCCAACACACTAACTTTGTTGCTGGTAGTAAATTTACATTCACAAGGTAATGTGAGCCAGGACGGTGGTACTGGCGAGGCAACTCTCACGCCGCGGGGAGATCACGATTTTGGGGACGTCGGAGGTGATCTCACTACACATATATGAAAATATACCGTTTGTTTCTAAAAATCTACCTTGTCTTTTTAGTTTGACGTCTCTTGGGACAACATTTCGATTGCTTTTCAGTAAAGGTGTTTTAAATTATTAGTAAGTGAGGATCAGCCACATAGCCCTTTGCACACTGCACGATACTATGTCTATAAAGTAGGAATAATCGCCAGAATCAGTTTATCACTGCGTCTGGTCTGTCACTCTACACCAGAAGTACGAATGCAAATCATGCGGGAAATGCGTGTCCCATTGCTGGAAAACACTGAAAATCCACCAGCGCCAATATTCTTTGTGTATTTTGGGGAGGTAGGAGTGTGATAAATGAATTTACCACATTCAGTTCAGCCATTGCAGCGTCCTCCTAGAACAGCTTAGCTTTTGTTGGTATGTTGTTGTACAATTTGACACCTCCTGATGAGGCATGTTTGTTTAGCCCAATTGTATGCCCTCTTTCCGCTAGTGTGGAAATTCTTCACTTTTCTGTTCCGCGCGCTACACGCAGGGCGCTTACTGACTGTACAATTTCTTGCTTCTTGGTCGTGACAATATATGGAGTACTGTGCTGTTAGTTGTGTTCTGAATAATTGCCATTGGTTAACTCATCGAATCTAGAGTGGAACTTTGTGGGAGAGTTATCACAACCTGGTGAGCCCGAAAAAAGCATTTTTGCGGAAATTTGGTCCGCTATTTTCATTCTGCGATTCGGCGTATTTTGTGCTCGTATTTTCGTCTCACGCCACTTGGTCAGTCAGTTCCTTGGTGTAATTTTTTTGTATGCGGCATTTTATTATTTTTACTGACTACTTAATGTTTGGTTATATAGTAGGTCTGACTGAGTTTTCACATTTATTCACCTATTCTATATTTCCTGTAATTTGCAGATTACAAACCATCGAAACTTTGCCATTTCTGATGAAGATATTAAGCCCTTAGATTTGCATGCTCTAGGCGCAGTAAGACTGACATTCCCTTCATTCTTTGAGATGGATCCTCTACTGTGGTTTGTCTACATTGAGGTTGAGTTCTTCAACATCCGAATTTCGTCTGGCCCAGCGAAGTTCAGTTAGTTAGTGTCCAGGCTTCCGAAGGAAGTCACCATGCAACTGCGTGACGTCCTCCTCACCCAACTCACGGAACATCGCTATGATGCCCTTAGGAAGGCCGTGATCGAGCGGGCAACCTCATCAGAGAAGACCCGCTGACAGCAGCTTTACAGCGGATTACAACTGGGTGACAAACACCCCTCTATGTTGCTTCGTGAAATCCAGTAACTTCTCGGTGGCTCCCACATGGACGAGTCACTATTGCGAGAGTTGTGGATGCAGCGGCTGCCGGAGAAAGCCCAGGCTATTGTGTCCGTAGCCCGCTCACAACCGCTGACATAGGCTGCCGAAATTGTCAACCAAGCGGCCGAGTGCTATTAACCATATCTGCACAGTCTCAATAATCCCAGAATAAATGCCATTCCTACGACCTCAGCAACGGAACGGCCTGTAAGTTCGCACTAAACTGACCTTCTAGAGGTAAAGACCACATGGGCAGAAGTGGCTGCCTTACGCAGAGACTTAGGCAATATGACTATCAGCCGTTCCCGAAGGCGATTCCCATGGCGTCGGCTTACCAGCAGGTCGTCCCGTCGACGTAACTCACAGCCTGTTAAAGGCTTCAGCTGGTACCATGAACGATGCAGTACTACAGCTACTACATGTACAACCACTGCTCGTTTCTTTCACCGCTCCAGGGTAACCGGATCGCTGACCCGTAATGGCGACGGATATCGCCGGCGCATCCACCCCTGGTCGCCTTATATTTGTTTGGATCTTTACACGGAGACCGCATTTCTGGTGGACATAGCAGCGCAGGTTAGCGTAGTTCCACAGACCCCCTCCAAGGCGACACAGTCAGGTGCTCCTCGTCTTCGTGTCGCCAAAAACACCGTTATCCAGACTTTTGGCCAAAGTTCGTTAACACTGGACTTAGGTTTCCGACAAAACTTTCGTTGGATTTTCGTTGTCGCTGCTGTTCCTTTTGTTACCATCAGTATAGATTTTCTCCAACGTTTCGACCTTTAGGTCGAGACACGAAGCCGGAAGCTAAAAGATGTCGTTACACACCTGAACATTAACGGTAATCGCATGACCGTCACAGCCGTCAGTCTTATGTACGCGACACCGGCTTCTCTACCGTCTTTTATGGAACTTTTTCAACAATTTTCTCAACTAGTTCGGGCATCGAACGCCGTGCCAGCTGTGACTTCAAATACCACACACCACATAAGAACCAAAGACCCGCCCGTGTCGGCTAGGCCTCGCAGGTTGGCCCTTGAAAAACTTAAAGTCGTTAGGTCAGAGTTTGAACACATGCTCCAACTCGGGATAATTTGCCCTTCCGACAGTTCTTGGGCCTCATCATTGCCTCTGGATCCCAAGAAATCAGGAGACGTGTCCTCGTGGTAACTACCGCGGTCTTAACAGAGCGACAGCTGTTGATTAGTATTCTATTCCACACAAGCAGGATCCTACGACCTGCCTCGCGGGCAGAAATATCTGCAGCAAAATTGATTTAGTCCGCGCCTATCATCAAGTTCCAGTGGCGGCGGAAGACATACCCAAGACCGCTGTCATAACTCCATTCGGTCTTTGCGAGTTTTTGCGAAAGCCATTTGGGTTGGCTAATGCCGCCCTGACTTTTCAACGCTCCATACACGAAGTCACCCGCAGTCCGGACTTCGTCTGTCCTTACCACGACGAAATTTCGGTTGCTAGCTATTCTGGGGAGGAGTACCTTTCGCATCTACCTAATTTGTTCGAACGACTAACTATCTACCGTATTACAGTCAACCCGACGAAGTACAAACTAGGCAAGTCGACCATAGAGTTTCTAGGGCACCGAATTTCAGCCGACGGAATTGCTGCCCCTCCTTCTAGAGTTCAAGCTATCCAGGATTATCCTGAGCCTTCTTTCAAGCAGCTTCGTAGGTTCTGTGGTCTAGTAAATCATTATCATCAATTCATCGCTGGTTGCGCGCATAAAATGCAACCGATGACCGATTTCCTCCGTGGAGGTGATCGTCAACTGTCATTTATAGATTCAGCGCGTACGGCCTTTAAAGAGCTCGAAGAGGCTATCTCCAAAATAGCCCTGTTGCTCATCCTGACCCTAGCGCTCAGTTTTCGATCGTAACCGACGCTTCCGATACGGCCGTTGGTGTCGTGCTACAACAGTAGGTGGGAAGCAGTAAGCAACCCCTCGCATTCTTCTCGAAACGGTTGCAACCCGCCGAGACTCGATATAGCACTTTGGACGATAATCGCCATCTATCTTATTATACGCCATTTTCGGCATTCTGTTGAAGGCCGACGGTTCACGGTGTACACTGACCATAAACCATTGATACATTCTTTAAACTCATCGTCTGACAGGTATTCGCCCAGGAAAATCAGGTACCTGGAATATATATCTCATAAATATAAAGCATCCTTCCCCAGTTACGAATTTGAACAGTGAAATCAGAAGACCGATTTTGCAAGATGGTAGTACCATTTCGTATGTTCTCATCAGTTGCTACACATAACAGCGGTGAACATCAAAAACATTTAAGCGAATTAAGTTCATATATCCAGTCAGTTCATTCACTCATCTGTCATTGGTCAAAACCATGGCAGACGGAGGTTCAAGGTTAACAGCTTT
>JTDE01000766.1:142530-158479 GCA_014338405.1 Paragonimus skrjabini miyazakii
TATGTCTGCATGTTATGTGACAGTCTGGCGCGAACCCGAACCGCGCACACTTCCGGTTTACTCGTCCGTCGACGGCCGGTCTCTAGCCTCCCTAGCTAATTTGCGTGTCGGTGTCATTTATAGCGCTACAAGAGACTTCTTGTATATTTCGTCGAATAAATACTCGGTCTCCACTCTCAACGGCCTTTATGCATTTCGCTTCTGGTAAATTCATACCTGGGGAAACAACTTAGTGCGCCGTGCACTAAAATGGCACGAGTTCTGTTAGCTGCATTATTCAGGATATTAAATATAAATTGGTTCAACAGTGAGTTGCATATCGGACTGTCGTGCGACGGTCGTTATCGCTCAGGCTCTCCCCGGTTCTGTACTGTGTCGTTGCATTACCGTACTCCAGTGAGGACTCAGAGCAAACCAGTTGGGACTTGTCTATAAATTAGTCATTTTGGTGAAGAGAGGTCAGTTTAATTGTGCATTCAGTATTCATTTTGATATTTCTTGGTCGTGGAAGTCACAGATGGTGTTGATAGTTAAGTTAACGAGCAATATAAAGCCAATTTCTGAGCGTTTTTGAGTAAAATAACATAAAATTTCATTCGAGTTCCTTGGTAGTAAGATACCAACTGTTACAAGGACATAAAAAGAAAACGAGTGAAGTGGCGATATACGCATCGTTTTTATTAAGCTATAACTTTGTAAAAACTAACTTCCATGCTTTCCGTAGATGAGTCATCAACATTGAATATTCGTGGGACCAAAAGAAACCACAAAATCGTACTGAATAGTAGCTAAAATGAAAAAAATGCAGACAGTGAGCATCTGACCGCTTACTTCTTTTAGTAAAATCGAATGAATTTTTAGAATCGAATATCAGGAAGTAGACCACTTCGGATTGAACTCTAGCAGTACATTACAAAAGGATTTTGTGAAAAATAAACGCACACTACACGAACTAGCTTAATTTACGCCTTCGGTAAAAAGTTAACTGGAAGAAAGATTAAAGAAAGTGTTGCTCGTGAACGGCTATTCTGAGAAGTCCATCGATGTTCACAGCAAGAAAAGACTGATCAAGACTGCCGTGAGTACGGTCCCAAAGACGCAGGTCATTTTGAACCTCCCTTTCAAAGGCAATCATATCACAACTGATGTAAGTCAAAAATTTCAGTCTGCCCTAACTCGTACATACCCGGCGGCTGAATTGCGGTTGCTACTCACAACTAGGAGCGTTGCTCAGCTTGTTCACAATCGTGTCCTACCGAAATGTTCTGTCTCACATGTAATCTATCAGTTCACTTGCAGTTGCGGTGACGTCTATATCGGCAGAACAGAGCGGTGCCTACGACAAAGAATGGCTGAACATATGCCCAAGTGGTTGGTGCGCGCCATGACGCAACAGGCAATGGCAACAGAACGAGTGAGACCAAATCCGAACTCGTCCATAGCAAAGCACATCATGGAAACAGGTCACGTTGTTGACCCCGCCAATTCGTTTCATGTGTTGTTGCGTAAACCAAATCCGAAGTTGCTTGCCTTCTCCGAAGCTATGCTAATCAATACTCGCCGTCCGGTCCTGTGAGTGCATAAATTGTTGACTCACGCAGTTTGTCTGCCCTGGAACTGATAACAGTCCTTGTTTTGTGTACACCCAATCGTTGATTGTTTCTATTGTTGTTGTTATCCGCATGTCCTATATAGTCCAATGTTTTACGTTCGTGACTGAACAGAGTAAACGAAATGTTAACATCTCGCGACGTATGTCTTCTATCGTTACTGGTGAATTGGATCAAGGGAATGCAGTGTTTTAAATTATTTTTATTTGTCAATGTTTACTGACTTTTTGTAATTCATTTTTTCCAAATTTGATTTATTGGAACCAATTGTTCCTCTGCTGCACAAATTTCATGAAATTTTTTCTTGGGGTGACTGGCAAACATTGATTTCTTCCTAGAAGAGGGTACGTCGGCAAAAGTCCCTTTTCTGCTGAGGGCTCGCGCAAGCTTTTCTCCGTGAAGGCAGTACCTTTTCTGCCTCTATTAGTTTTCGAAGGCCTCAATTAAAGGTGTGCATTGGGTGTGTCACAGCAATTATCTTTTCGCACGCACTATTACTTGTAGCGAAGGGAGCGTTCTAGTAAATTCCTTTGGGGTTATCCTTCTGCTTCCTACGACGGCTAAGTATTCGTAAACAGTAAGATCAGTTTCAAGGTTGAATTACGACGCATAGTGTGTGTTTCTAGAAGAATCTGTATTCCCCACACGTTTCATTACTATGACCAGATGTTGTGCTACACTTACGAATCCCAATACTATCCGGGAATCGCTTGTCCACAGCGAATATGCCCCTAGGTCAAGTCGATATAAATGACTGTAACCAGAACTGGCATGGGATATGAAGAACGTTAATCTGAAGAAATGAACTTGTTTAGAAAGCGTCTTGGGTAAGCAAACAACTTTTTGTTTACGATAGACCCAAACTGCTCGTAGTCTTTGCACACACGACAGATTTCTACCTGAAAATATAGCTATTAGACTAATCCTCAATCTACATGATTGTGGGCATTTCCTTTTCGTTTTGAGTACACCATCGTTTTGGTGCAATGAGCGCCCGACAAGGGAAATTTCGATGTCTTTGTATACACCATATATATTTTTATATATCACCCTGAATTGTGCCAGTACTCACAGTGCAGTGATGAGTTGCTTCACTTAACAAAAAATCGTGAATGTACTCCACTGTAGTACTGTGAGTCCGTATCGTCGTGCAATGGCTTTCGGAGAGATGACATAATTTTAGATAAATTCTGCCAAATGTGTCTCAAATAATTCATTATCCAAATTTTCCAACCGAATGCCTTCACACGGTTTAGAGGTGGTACTTTTGTACAGATCGGACTGTTATGGGACAGCCTTTATGCAGTAGGAATTAGGGACATTATCAAGGACAATCACGTTCATCATACAAACTCTCAACGTTTCGCATTTCATTAAGCAGCTTTCTTTCCAAACCTAACATGGATAAAACCCATGTGGACTTTTGTTCTGCTTTACCCTTACTGAACCGTAGATCAGTATGTTGTTTGCTGTACAGTGGTTATAACTTAGATAACTTGACGCTTGAACCAGTCGTTTCAAACTGTTCATTGATTATCTTGAAACCAAAAGTTGGCAGGAGCCAATGGAATCGTCCAGATGATGTCACAACTGTGGTAATATAAGTTGATGGTCTGTCCCAAGTCTAATACGAAAAGGTAGATGATATTAAAAAAAATGGGACCCTTGAGACGCCTAGAACTGCGTCATACTGACATACGGTCACGGGGCATGTTATGTGTCACAAAATTTAACAACTATTTTGCCGCATATATCAGTACTGTGAAATCTACCGCCCTTACGCTCAACAAATAACACCATTTAACGCATGCGCGTACTCATTTATGACATGCTTTCTCCGTAAGTGCACTTTGGGGACAAGTTTGTAATTGGATTTGCTCTTTTGTGATGTTACCTGCAAAAATGTCAGAGGTGTACACATCTACAATATGTTGGTTGTCGTCTCACCATTACACATATATCTAAAATACAGCTGCGGTAAGTTTATTTTAATTCAGGACATGTTGAATAATTCAATTATGCTTCTATCCCAAACCAGACAACCCATCATAAAATTACCCAAATTTCACGCGCATGCCATTATCTGAAATTCGAAAACACGGGTATTTCTTGTTTCGTGTTAGAACAGGATTCGAACGATAAGTGAAAGTTGTTGATGTGCATTGTCAGACTGCCATGCTCAGAGCATGCTCACGAGCAACTGAGTCGAAAGCAGCCTTTAAGTCCAAAAAGGCCACGACTGTTGGCTGCCTGTAAGAGTGCCGATGTTCCAAGATCCGTCGCAAGGTGAAAATATGATCAACATCCCCTCGGCTGGATCGGTGTCCTGCCTGTTCTTCACGTATCTGGCTTTCTCTGGGCTTAGTGAGCCGACGTAAAATGAGACCAGTGAGTAACTTGGACGCAATAGACACCAAACTGATACCCCTGTGATTGTCACATAGACTTCGGGCCCCCTTTTTGAAAACGGGAATGATTGTTGATAGGTACCAATCACGTGGTACCTCTTCAGTCTCCCAGATCGTCTGGAGGAGTCTTGTCAGTTCTGATATCAACCTCTCGCCACTATCCTTGAAAAGAGAAGGAGGGAGGAGGTCTGGACCAGGAGCTTTATTACGCTTCAATAACTTAAGCTCCAGGACCACTTCTGCTTCCGACGGAGGACCGTCTGGAATGCAATAACTGACTATTCGGGTCCCGTCGTCCACATGATCTGGTTGCGGCCAGCTGAACTGCTCTTCAAAATGTTCAACCCACCTGTCAAGTCAGCGCGATTGGCTGGTAATAAGTGAACCATCTTTCTCACATATGGTCTCACTTACACCGACTCGACGGCCAGTACAACCACGGATCAGGGAAAAAAGCCTTCTGCTATTCCCAGATAAAAAGGCTTTTTCCATCTCTTTTGATTGTTCAACGAAGTATTGCTCACGGTCTTTGCGCCAGCTTCTAGTCAGCTTGCGTTTAAGTTCTCGACAGTCGTCATCATATTCAGAACCAGGTGGGATCGAGCGACGCTTGTTCCTAAGGTTTGTCGACGTAACAGAAATCCAGTGCTGTCGCTAGTGAACAGCCCCATCGGAACATGCCTGTTCACAACATGCTCTCATGGCTTCGGCGATTTGTTCCCAATGTTCGTTAGGTCCACTCACCTGACTCAAATTGGGCAACTTCTTCACCAGAGGATCTACGCTCGTAAATGAAAAGTGCTTAACTGGCATTTGGGCGATGAGGATGATAACCACCACAACCTCTTCGGCAACATGGAGCCAACTGGTAACAGTCATACGGTTTAAGCCGTACACTTTGTATACACTTTATCAGTCCTCGCTCAATTCAGACGCCCGATTCACACGCATCCTCGTCCTCAACGTGGCAGGCGGGTGGCTCCTTTTGTTGCCTATCGTTCCGAAGACCTGGGGTCCACACGAATGAGTCGAATGAAATCTATCCAGATCAAGCCCCCGGGTATCATCCATGTGTCTGGTTTGATTAAACATCCATATTCCAAATAATGGTAACCAATGCCTTATCGTTTCAACTGCCACCACTCAGTCGTACGTTGCCTGTCTCTTGTGGACTGCATTTTATCCACATCCACGTGATCTTTCGTCAGCCCTAGCTTGCACCTTTCATAACCAACCCCATCTATTTAATCGATAGCCGGAGTTTATTTGTGATCAAACCCGGGCATCCAATTCTACATTCAATCTGTCTTCTTATGGGCTTGTCATATCACCTCTTTCCGCATCTTCTGTTCTGCGTTTGTCTTTCAATCAAGATCGAACAGAAGCTGATAAAGACAAGGTCAGCAACTGCATGCTGCAGCTGCTTATGTAAGTTTAACATCTCCGAGAATCCCAGCAATAATCGGCAAGTCTTCGCACGTATAACTTTTCCTCTACTTATATTGGCTACCGATCCAAACCCGACGCCATTTTGTATAACAGTGAACAACATTTCACTTGACTGATTGACTGGTCAAGTCTGTTTGTGCTCTTAGTGACAATGTGATGTTTAGAGTCAAAGAAACTCCCCTCCTGGGAAGATAATGTGGTTTTTCAGTAGATGCAACGTGGTGGTTTTCTTAAACTTTTGCTCGTTCGTTAACCTGAGGCACGGTTTTTGCCATTGGTCCCAGCGAACGCTGTAATCAATCCCCTTCTTTCTTGACTATTTTAAGAATATACGGTCTATTGTTCTGTCAGTCATGAGCTTCAGATTCGTTCACGTTAGAATTATGTCCAAAGTTCAAGGACGGATACACCTAAGAAGTGGACGTTACGTTGTTACGGAATGCATACTGTCACTAATGAGTAGTATGGTGCAGAATGTAAAGAAAAATTCACCAGCTGAAACTATCGGCAACCCTCAACATCAAACAAACTGAAACTTGAAAATGATGGTTAAAAAAGTGTACACTTAGTATGGGAGACGTGAAAACAGCTAAACTGCAATATGGACAACGGATCCGAGAGCATATCAGCAGTAAAAAGTAATGTTTATCTTCATTCAGGTTTATTTTCATTTATCTTTTAACGGGGTCGTGTTAGTAAGTAAGTTAGCAGATCAATCATCTTCTGCAGTCGCGAATTATGTTTTTGTGTCACTCCAAAGCGTGATTGACACCTTTCATGAAATCCTGTGGATTCTGTTTATAAGTCAATAACTAGGTCTCAAAAGGTCTCGAAAGTGGATGAGCGTTCTCATATGCTAATTCGGTCGTGCCTAACGTGAGGTCAATGGCGCGGTGGTAAACACGGTTGCCTCATGAACAGAATGTCCGTGGTTCAAGTCCCGGCAGTGGCGATGATATGCACTACTGACGAGCTCTAATGAGAGCGAAACTCGAGTCTAGTGCTTCTTTTCGAAAGGGGCCGACTGGAAAGTCTATGGGAATGCGACAGCTTCGATCAATTGTGGGTGATGTTCAATCTGTATGAAAATCAAAACCCCCTACTACTCATCAGGTTTCAAATTACCAACGTTAATCCGAAATTACCAAATATTACAGATAGACCCCAAGCACACAACTGGAAGTAAACTGTGAGAGGGTAAAATCGCCTGAAAAATGAGGTCCTCAGTGACACGTTTGTAGTTCCATCGTCAGCAGTATCATACATTCGCTATTTACTAATCTGTCTGCCAGTCAAGCTACTATTCGGGTTTTCGAAGTCACTCGATCAGTGGTTGCTTGTGTGTGAAAAAACGTAACATTTGATGGATTGCATTTTGCACTTTAGAGCATTCATGTTTCATACTCAGATGCAGGTGTAGTACTTGAGTCATAGTATATGTTTGACTTATCAGAGCAAAAGTTTTAAATCAGTGCTGTCAACCCGAAGAAAATGCCTATAAAATCCGGCTGTATTGATGTACTCTTACTGTTCTTCATTCTCCCCTGGCCCTTTACTCAAATATTGTCAGTACATCAGCTAAATCATTATAAACCTTGAGTTTGAGCTTTTGTACAGCATCTAAGCTGAAGATCTTTATAATCTTAATCAAAGTCGTTTAAAAAATTGTACGGAACATTTATTTACGAAAGTTTCTAACTTCCTTCTTGGCGTTATATGTATTTTTGTATGAAACTAGTGTTTGGTAGACAAAACTACACGTTCTCAGTTTTCGGGACAACGATCGTCAAATCGATGCCTGTCTGACATTTTAGACCGCGTTAGTGAGGAAATATTTTCTAGTTTTCTCAATCCTGTGCACAGCTTGAAATCGCATATCATCTTTATTAAGTTTCCCAAGCCCATGCTTTACCTGCCTGTGCATTTCTCAGAGGAATTATGGAAGATTGTGTTTCTCTCAGTCGTGCTTCAGCAGATATATAACAAACTACATACTGATGGCACTAGTTCTGTGCGTGTCCATCTCAATGTTTCTGAGAAGCAGTACACTTAGCTCATCAGTCCATATGCCAGTACATAACTCAGAGTGGCTAAGCGATGAGCTGACAATGTCTCCACGACTGCAACCGTTTAAAATTTGGCTGGAACAAGTCAACTCGCTAATGTCTACGGTTTTTAACATTCGGTAAACACATTTTGTAGGGTTTTGTTCCATCGCGATCGGTTCCACACCCTTGAGATTGCTGAAGAATGCACCATCCATCTGTCAACTCCCGACCGTGTGTACAAAAACTTTTAAAGACGTTGGGGCTATTATGTCCTTAATCTGCTAAATTGCAACAACATTGCTCAGTCATCAGTAATGCGTAAGTTTTACCCGAAAATCGTCCACATTCCCTTTCTCATATTTGGACACAAGTGTGTTTACGTGATTGTATACCAGCTGTAGTCACTTGAAACACGATGTCTTTCAAACTTCTGGACAGTTTTCATCCTATCTTTTCATAGACTTATATGTTTGTGTTTAACTAACATGACGATAACTTATTGAAACCGACTTGTCTGCAACAATGAACAGACGGTAGTTTCGGCTCACATTCTTCGAAACAAAACTTGCATGAACTTACGTATCCAAGAGTAATTCCCCCAAGACATAGAAGAGAGTCGGAAGTCCATATTTCTTCACGAATATATCCAGGAAAGCGGAAAGACATGCAAGGTTGTAGCGGCTCACAAGGAAGCACCTGACCAAAAGATTATCAAGAAAAGTAAAAAAACAGAACTGCATGCATTGTTCAACGCGTTTCTCGCAACACTGCCTGTTGTTCCTTGAAAGGATGTGCAGATTACGAAAAGGCTCATTCTAGTGCGCAAATTCAACCTCACAGATCACTGAAAATTTATTCATCATCATTGGGAGGCTAAACATGATGCACATGTCCACCCCTCAAACCTTGCTAATTTGTTTTTCGATTGGCCATTCAATGTTCTGTCGGGTAGTACGTGAGCCATCTTGAAATCTGTTCTATGAAGACGTGTGTCTCAAATGGGATGGTCACACCAGGTAGGTTTCTTGTTGCCCGTTGGAATCTAATCAAAACCAGCTCGTGATTTACAGGGATAGATCTTACGCTGAGCCACAGGCGTACTCATCAGTGACAGGTCTGTAAATATTGTGTCTAGGGACGTACCATTTGCACAAAAAATAGATGATTTCTTGAGAAAACGAGACCATTTTGACAGTGAAACAGAACCAGAACCAGCAAAGGATTACTTCGCTAGAATGATTAACGGTTGCAATTAAGATTAAAATCATTCGCATTTGAATGCACGCTTCACGTTCAGGCAGACATTTCAGCCAGCCTCCGTCAGAAACACGCATTAGTGTTGTGAACCAAGAACGCGGATGGCACAAGGGTTATTCACTCAGGAAAGCAACAGGTGGGTTATGCGTTTCAACAAGACAACAAACAAAAACACTCATCTGCATATGGCACTGGGCTCAGATCATCATGGTTGCCATAGACGTCAACGCTCAGTTCCTTTACATTCCTTCATGCACCTAGAAACATTTCATGGGATGCTGCATTCCGATGTTTCTTCTTTTATTTCTCCTGCGGCTACTTCACTGTCAAAATCTATGTTCCGGCCTCCCGCTATTGAATAGCGGTAGAGTGAGTAGTATCATACGATCGCTCCTCCTCACAACACTAACAAGAATGGTTGAGCGTTTAAATATGATAATTTGATTGTGCTTTATGCGAAAATAATGATGCAGTCGTCATTAAGGTTGTTTCATGAATGTATAATCGGAATTCTTATCTCATCTGTGACAAAGTATGCACCAGTGATGAACTCTAAAAAGAGCAAAACTCGAGTCTAGTGTTCCTTTTCGAAAGCGACTGATTAGAACGCCCATGTGAATGTAAAGACTTTGATTAAGTGTGTGGTTTTCAAATTAAAGTCGACTAAATTCTTGATTAATCAACAACAATCAAACTTATCTATTAGTGATGTTTCAGGGAGGAATGAAGCATTGGTATATATCACGGCTCAGTAAGTTTTAGTCGCGAAGACAGCCACTTCATTTTTGCTCGTTGCACTGCATAACCATGAACAATCGAAGTTCTTTAACTGTGGAACACATCTGCAGTTCTGCCACAGCCATGTGTATCATCTCATGTTTTAATAAGAAAAACCAAATAAGCAACTATATGGTCATCGCTGATTGACGCTTCCGAATAGCGTTGTTTTGTCCATAGATATCACTCACGAAACCTTCCACCACAGATTACACAACCTATCCATTCACGGCATTGCTACTTACTGTCCAAAAGGTCAGCACCGTATTTCGATGTAAAAAGAATCTCACCTGATACAAAAAACGGTGTCATTTTAAGCGACTGGTTAGAATAACACAACTGAACACGGTATCAGGCTGCAAATAATACATGAAGTTTATGAATAACATATAGATTAAGCACGGTTAAGCAATGAGAAATAAGGTAATGGCCGGATCAACAGAATCATAATTGCCTATGCCTAGTTAAATTTGGAAGATATCTCGCTGAGGGAAATTTCACAGTTACGAGGGATGGCGGAACAGCGATTCCGCCAGATAGTCGGCTGACTGATATCAAACATTCGGACAATATTGCTTCACATACGTCCTCCACAAATAACTTACAATCAAAGTCAAAACAGTCTCAACATTTGACTTGTCTGTATAGAATGCACTTTACACCCTCAAAATGTGAACCGCTCTCGCGAACTTCGGTTGACTGCCATTCTATCTTTGATATTCTTGGCAGACTGCTTGACTCGCCTTTTCGGGTAATGTTACTTCATCAGATTGTAACAGTGCTGACGAAAGGACTATCAAGAAAACGAATGATTGAAGCATGTTCACAAAGTTTTTCATTTGTGGCAATACGATAACGTTCGGATACTGATTAGAAGGAAGGCTTCAAATGTGCATGAGGAGATCCGTCTTGGTCTGCCGATCAAGGACCTGACCAATTTGAGTGGATGATCCACGTAAGCTATCTCCATTACCTTTCTTATTTGTCAAGAATTTTTAGCTTTTGTCTACCTTCTCAATCATGAAATGATACGTAGATAGCAACAACATTTTGAAGAATATCATCATTGTCAACCTCGGCCTAAACCATTTTTGCCACATATAAGGTACACCTCTAAGCAGATTCATGTCCAAATAAGACAATGTCAATTAAAGAACTGATCGTGGCTTGAATTATAACAGTCTTTAGTTTTTCGCATGTGTATTAGGTTTTGTTTGTTCGGGTAAGTGTTTCACAATTGGTCACATCAAATTATTCAGAAAATTAGTCGTTTTTATGTAGTAGCTCCTGAGAATTATGAAACTCATTGCGGAATAATGATTAACTTTTATCACCGGGTCCTTTTTAACTTTTTTTCTGTACAGTCAGGTAAACAGATACGCTGCTTTTATTTACAAAATGCTCACAAAACAACCGTTTGCGTCGACTGTTACCTTACAGTATGATGCAATTATTGTCTAGTTGTGAAAACTGTTGGCACTGACCTCTTCCGAAGTCCCCGGACAGTAGGCTTGCGGCTGGAATAATCCTCTAACTGAGCGTATATCATCGTCATGTATGCTAACGATTCCCATGTCAGTTGCATTCAAACATCTTCTCCTTCTCCATCGATAGCGTGTTTGCCCACAATCCACTGGAAAACAAGCAGACGACATTGTCCAAGCAGACCACATTCCAATTGGAATTTCGCAGTTTTGACCTGCAAAATAAAAGTGTGATTGTTTTGTTGACGAAGATGTTCCAGTGAAATGAAGTGAATGTTTAGCGGCATATATTCTGCGTAAACATAGGTGCACAGTGACTGCTATATATACTATGTTTTTGGGTTATTCTCATGAAAAGATTATCGTCACTGGTGTGTGTTGTTAGAAGCCAAAAGTCAAGAAAATAATTTACATTTTATCCACTAAGAAAAATCAAATGTCCGCTTTGGAAGCCGGTGCATTTTAAAAAATAACAATAATATTGATCAGTAACAAAAAATGACGCATAAGTTACAGCAGTTGAGTGATAATAAGCCACGAGGTTTTGATTCAGGCGACACATGACCGGGAAAACAAAGGATTTATTTGGTGTGCACTAACTCTTTCACTTAGCATTGTAAACGTCGGTTCCAGGTTCACTGAAATTCCAGCCAGGTAGAAAACCGTTGATGACTTGAACGACTGTGCGCAAACATACACTATCTCCGGTGTGAATCTTACTACATGATATACTGCAGATTTGGTTAGACTGGCTGAAGCAACTCCCGACCAATTGAAATCGATGTTTTGTCTGAAAACCGATTTGTAAATTTTTAAGTAATAGCTTGTTTGTAATGCTCACCGGTTTCGACCAGATATATAACTGTAAACTTGCGAAGTGGTTGTGTATGGCAACATTGATGAATGGAAGTAACACTGAACAGCTCTTCTGTTAATGCCTGATACCAATGGGTCAAACCATCTGGGTTTCATGTATGCTAATGCGATGGAAGATGCAAATATGTTCCCGAGAATCGGTTAGCCCTGTTGGGAAACATGTTAGGACTTTATTTGAAGCATCAAGGTTATCTGGATGAGCATTTTCTGTCCTTCCAAGATGTACATATTGGATGACGTGATAAATATCACCTGAACATGTCTAGAAAGTTCTAAGATTCTGCTAGTAGCCTTCAGAATGTTCATCTATACACTGTATCTATGAGATATCAAAATCGTTAACAAACAGTTGAAGTTTGAGCACCACGTAGAATTTATTGTAGCAATCTAGTTCATGTCATCTATTTAGCCGACGCTCTTGTTTTTACCTAGAAACAGATGTGGGCTCGCCAGTAGCATGCAACAGGGAATTGTTAGTTGTTCTGACTGCTTGCAGCAAAAGCACATTGACCAGTGTGCCAGTGATCATACTTTGCACAAACGAACTATCAAATTTAAGTGTTAAGTAACGGTTGCTTGCTCTTAATACGTTCCGGACAGTGAAACTACCTGCCACTCAATGTATGTTGTGTTCAAAGTATGAAAATAAAAACCTCAGTGTTTCTCAGCAAACAAAACTGATATCCACTCAACTCACTTGTCGCAGAGTACATGAGAGGAGAACAATTTTGTTGTAGCATTAGTCATATTAATTTATTTCGTAAAGCGGTGATAAAGAAAATCTGACTCTTCGCCTAACTCGTCATTATGCACAATTCCTTACACTTGCATAGCTAAGTTGTCGGTCGTCTTCTCTCTGGCAGGTAATTTATTGAACAGTCTAAGTATACTGGGAAGGTAAAAACGACTCAGTTGTGAAGGCTATGGACTCCATGTGGATTTGAACAAATAACAGGAACTACTTACTCTTGCTCAGCGTGAGCCCTAACAACTCAGCTGAAAAATTCCACCGGAAATTGAACAACTCATAGTTTAACTTGGTTACACAACCAAGCATGACATTGTAGCTTAGGCGGCAAATCACATATCGCTAAACTTCGTGGTCCATGCTGCTAGCTCGAATCCAGCTGAAGCTCATTCCGTTCATATTTCGAACACGCCAGCGTGGTCAACTTTACAGTCACTTCATTAATACTGTAATGAACTGCTTTTCTACTCAAGTTTTCCTGAACGACTAACTACTCTCCACAACTATATCCCTGTTTTCAGTGAGGGTTCAATGAATATATTGACAATACCGCCTGTTTTGTGATACGTGGGACAACTTAATGGCTGAACATGATCATTTTAATTCGTCAGTAATCTAAACTGCGACGCACAAAATAATTCAAAAAGTCAACGTTGTTTTGAGAAACAGTAAGGAGAATTGAGAAAGAAATTCAAAATGTTTTCCCCCAACTTTGTGAAGTTCTTTATTCAGCTATGGATAAACCAGAATACATTATGTGACTTAGTGTGCGATATAATTTCTGGTGTGCTGCTCCAACTTCAAAGCCACGTAACCGTTTATCAGGACTGACAGTTTACTCATTACAATCAATGTAAAGTCTTCTTTATTATATACGAAGGACGTTAAGGTTCAATTACATATCCCAAAGTAATTCAGAGCCTCAGATTCTGAGTACTGCGGTAGTATGATGCATAATTCTTTAAAAGATTTTAGTTCACCTGTGTTTTCTGATAACCGCCTGATTGATTAGATGAAGACAGCTGGACATAGCTGACTGCTAATACCATAACTCATTGCGTGTCCACGGGTATTCTGGTAGAGGTAACTGAGCAGATAAGCGCTGGTTCTCCACCCGACCAGCAGCCCGATTGTCTCCGTCACGTTAATCTGAACAAAGGCTGAGCCAGCGCTCGCGAACTGTTGGTTTGACGGTGCGAGCAAACAAAATTTGTCTACAATATTCTGCTTGAAATCAGCCGTTTGAAAAGGATTAACTTGAAGTGCGTGTGTGCCTGAGGCAAGTTCATATTTTGTTTGATTCAACTAAGCTCATGAGGGACTGAATTTGTAAAGGACCACATTTGTACTCTGACATTTCTCACCAGTCTTCCTACCGAAATGTCTGTTTCAGTAAGCAATTCCATTCATAGCTGAACTGATTTAAGTTGAGCTCAGAACTACCTGTTGAACAACAACATTATTAAGCACAGTCTGACAACGACGTTAAGTATTTTTCACGACAGGTGTGCTTGATATTCATACACAACTCTTCATTAATACACCGAAGTGAGCATACCCCTATATCAGCATTGAGCAGCTCCCGTAAGGCCAGCTTGCAAATTTGCTACTGGGGTTCAAAATCAAATTGTGGATTGAAACGAAAGACTTGTACAACAAAGCGTAGGCTTGTTCCGGCAACCTAAAGATAAAAGCAAGAGCGTTATTGCTGACATCTCATGCTGCCCCTTCAGCAAAATATAAATATTGCATACATGCCATCCAGCACAGCATGAACATCTAGAGATGTTAAACACAAATACACGCACTTACAGATTTAATACACAATTATGAGCACTACGGATCACACTGCTGCTGGTTCTGATTGATAACCAGCAAATATCAAAGGTGGGAAGAAGAAAAGTAGACAGAAAGGTCGGAGATTAATTAGGAAGAAAATCGCCTCGACCAAGGTGCCGTTGATCTCATAATGAAAACTACTGAATTGTCATATGTAGATACAGCCAAGTCCGCTTATGAACAATGCTCAGTTTGTTCGATCTTCTCGAGGTAAGACACAGTAACTATCCCATTACTTCCAGTCGGTGACTCCACATTTTGACTTGTCGTCAAGTTAAGATCACAGTTCAATGCGTGCGTGCACTAAATTAACGCTTCTGAGATGTACGCAATGGATACCAGATGCAAAATTAAAAATACGAATAACTGAGATGGAGAACCAGCGTAAAGTATACGATAATTACAATAGACCTTGACCAACGCAAAATGACACCGATATACAAAAAGAGCTAGAGAGGTTCAGAATCTGATCTTCGAGCGCGCGTGCAAGCCGAAAGTGTGAGTGGCGTCATTGGCGCGCATAGGCTGATTAGCATGCGAACAAACATGCTGCGGGCAAACTGCAGATAAGGATCCTTACGATCCTGTGTACAATGTGAACTAAGATTTTGGGAAGAATTTTATGTATCGTACGACAGGCAAACCGGGAGGTATCTCCAGCTCACTGCAGCAGAAATCATATAACTTTTGAAGAGTATTTCGGATAAAGATGAGCAGCTGGCGATTTTCTTCACAAGCTGATCATCATTCACAATTGATCGCAGGAGTCACATTGCCAAAAAATTTCATTAAACAGTTTTAGAAAAGAGGCCAGGATATGTAAATATACGCAGTAACGGTTGGCTTCGCCGAGAGGAAGGCCTCTGAAAGAGAGTGGTGAAAGTATCTATGGGTATGGGAAGGCAACGTTTGGTTATGTGTGATACTGAATTTATAATTTTCAAAATCCCATACAACTTAACGGTAGTAAAGGAGCATCAATAACAGTCGGATATAGATTACGGTAAATTGTTTTGACTGAAAGTGTTTCTGATCAACTTCGAGGATTTCAGGTAGTCAATAATCCTAGTGATTCCGGTTGTGAAGTGTAACGCTGATGGTGAGTCATTCAGCGCATATGCACCCTGCAGTTTCGTCTGTCCGTCAGCAGTCGTACCCATCAAACATCCGCGCAACCGATACTCCTCAGACAAACGGAATACTTAACTTAACCAGCGTTCACTGTCAAATTTCAGTATCTCGGTTAACGGTTCCAAATTTAGAGAATTGGAGATACACGTCAATGGACTGTTCTGTTTTACAGACCATAAGCCCTTTCAACAACAGCTGACAGGCGGAAATAGCAGAGGTCGAATACCGATAGCTTACGTGGATCATCCACTCAAATTGGTCAGGTCCTTGATCGGCAGACCAAGACGGATCTCCTCATGCACATTTGAAGCCTTCCTTCTAA
>JTDE01000766.1:158579-172947 GCA_014338405.1 Paragonimus skrjabini miyazakii
GTCCTTTCGTCAGCACTGTTACAATCTGATGAAGTAACATTACCCGAAAAGGCGAGTCAAGCAGTCTGCCAAGAATATCAAAGATAGAATGGCAGACAACCGAAGTTCGCGGGAGAGGCATTACCCTACCGTCCGCAGTGGTAAACGGTCCTTTCTCAAGTGCGTTCAACGTGTAGATGAATATGAGAACGGAAATTTTGTAGATCGCTGCTCTCATGTAATACCCCTTATGATCTTCCTTAAACTCACATTCGGCCTATAGATCAAGCATACGATAACTTCGCTTATTGGTAATGTGATACTTTTTAAGTCCAATAGGGGAGAAGTAAGTCACTGATGCTTACTTTCGATTACCGTGCTCATGATTTTGCCCACTTAACATGTTCACAGTCACAACAAGTTTTTAACAAGTACTTCAGATTTTTGGCTTTACTAAATAGTAGGTCAGTGTTCACGGTCAGCTACTGGTTGATTGATGCGCTCTGTGTATAATGGCATCTTAACTAATCCCTTTTAGTTTGCAGGAAGCACTGTAATGCTGTAACTGCAAAATAGTTTCGCTGAATACGTATTGCACAGTTCATTGCTACTTGATTACTTTTGTGCAGTTGGTTATACGATATTTGATTTCTTGAGTCTGAACGCTTCATTCTAACTGCTCCCCATCAGCTTGTCTGAGAGGGCTACACCTGGGGGCTACAGTCCTGGTTACCGCAGCTTTTTAGATCAGTGCAGATTGTGGAACACCACCTCGCTTTTGTAGCAGAAAGAGACGAACGCTCACAAAACAGAGACATTCCATAACAGTATTTTGAAGCAAATGGCTTCTATGTGTAGTTTGAACTTTGTAATCTATAAAAAGTGGAACGCGTGATAAGTGTGAGCGTTCATGGACACGTCAACTAAACGGTTTTATTTGAATAGACCACTGAAAATACACGAATATTAAAGTGTCCTAATAAATTTGAAGATGTCTGTTAGACATCATTTGTGACGATGAGCATTAAACTACCAAATGCTTAAAGTTCTTATCGGATCTTAAAAGCAAATGTGCAGTTGTGAGAAATGGATTACTAAAATGTCATCATTCTTCTATCTTTATAACTTCTAGTGATGGTGTACTCCATTGAGATCCTATTGGTATCATCTGCACTTTGAATCACTCACCAGCAAAAAGCGGATCCCCGCTAGAACTGACAGGACACACACATATAGCACGAGACAAGTCGGCGGAATGAACACACCGACCTCCGTTGAGACAAACCAGACCGCGATACCGAATGTAGGCCGTTGATCCATTCTCCCTACCAATAGTGGGTTGTACACTTGCGTAGTAGTCAAGACAAGGGTCACGGCGTTCCAAGCAATTGTCTTCTAAGACTGATATGGAGCGGATGTATCCAAACTGACAATCGCACTTATAGTGGTCCAGGCCAAGAGATGGATAACAGTGATTTCCCAAATGGACCTGACAGTTTTCGTAGCCGATTCTCAGTGACTGCAGGGAAAAACAAGATGTTGGTTCATTGGACCAATTGCCAGATAACAAGCTAGAAAATGCTTGACTGAATCCGGATTATCTAATGTTTCAGAAGGGGAAAATGTATCTTAATAAAGCAACTTCTGACTCTGAAAGGCGACCATTTAGAGATGGAGTGTTGTGGTTGATTTACCAAAATATACACTGGACAGTGTTTCTCAGTTCGGTTATATATCAACAGAAATATCTGAAAAGCATGGCTAGCTTGACTTTCTAACGTGAAGCAGTTTGTTTAGCAGTTTAACCGCACAAACCATCTGTAAACTGATCAACGTTAGTTAGTGTCACTAAATATGTAAACAGGTTTAATGCACCCAAATGAGAAGTGTGACAACACATTAAAAAACTGACCACATCTCTCTTAGCATCACTCTTATAACCGCGTGGTTATCAATGCGAACAAGGTGCGTATTGCTGTCAAGACGTTTTTAGTCATCTAAAGTGATAACCTGTAATAATGAAGTCAACAGAGGTCACTTCCAAGTTAATAATGGCGCATGTATTACAGTTTTGCCTTCGCTGTAGAGTTTAAACCCAGTTCACAAAAATTTCCACGACTCCAGCATAAAACCACTCTCTTGTCTGGATTCTACTAGTTGCCTGATGGCATATTCAAAAATGTTTGAGGTTTTACTGTAAATGACACTGATTAAGCTGTCCAGAAGCGTGTATCTTGGTGTATTAATGTGAGCGTTCCTATGAGGGTCTCGAAAGCGGAAAGATACTGAGTTTTCCTGCAGTAGTAAATAGCTTGGGAGTCGTCGTAATAAGTTGTCTAGCAGTCAGACTCTATGTTCAAGTGTTGCAATCCATTTCTGGTACAATCGTTGTAAATTGGCAGGTGTACGGCGTGATGTATTCCACTGTGTCAGTTTGCGGTGCTATATTTTCTCCCATTTCGTTTTCAGTGTTTTCCGCTGTCCATTCGCTGAAATTGTATTCTATATGTCATTTTATTGCAGCGGGACTTTAGGTTAAGTTTCACGAGATTATTCACTAGAAACTTAAAACTTAGTGATAAAACTCGCTGTCACAATCCGTCCAAACACTTCAGTGATTGGGTCGGTAGCATTTGAATATCTCGACCTATTCTACTGTCTAGAAATCAGCCGACTGGCTTTGAAAAATGGCGACAGTTTGTTATTGATAAATGGATTGAGAATAACACAACGTTACGAGCAAGTTGTAATACTCTACGTTTCAACCACCTCGGGTGGCCTTCCTCAGGAGTGTTGTAATCGGTGATTTCGATTACAACACTCCTGAGGAAGGCCACCCGAGGTGGTTGAAACGTAGAGTATTACAACTTGCTCGTAACGTTGTGTTATTCTCAATCCATTTATCAATAACATGTTAAACACGACGCCCAAACTGTTTGACTTCATTCGTACTAAATTTGGTGCGGATATCCTGCGACAGTTTGTTCATTATTCACCAACCTACATAAGAAGCACTTTTTGCCTTATAACGGATGACATAGAAACAGAATACAAGTATATTCATCATCAACACATCTCCTTGCCACTTTGCAAAATCCCACAACAATTCCTCGAATTTTAACGATATCCGGTTATCTGTTGTGTAACCATGAAAAATTATCTACTGGAATATAATAAAGGCAAATATAATAACATCAGTAGGAAACATTAATATAAACAACATTTCATCAACATTGTAAATTATCTGTGGAAACCCCTTCTACCTGTGCACTGTGTAAATTGTCGTTTGGAGGCCAAAAATTAAACAACTTTTCAGCTTGATTGCTGTAAGTGTCAAGCGGTTATGACGAGCTCCTGTGGGTCTGACCACTGTGTAAACTCCTTTAACTGGCTGTCCAATCCCCATTGCATACTGGCATCTTTGCTCAACAAATAATAAATTGTACGTCGTTGACGTTGCGAGCGATGCAACACCAAAAGTACCTTTGACAGCGGTATTTTAAAAATCCCCGGGGGGTGGTGGTGTCAACTTTAGTGTCTGCCATAGCGTAAAAGCCTCAAAAGTTATCACACAATGGAGGTTTACTTAATTTTGGGTGAGCATCTTACGTAATTGTTTCTATTGTATTTGAAAATACTACAGGTTAATTTGTTGAAAATGAAGTAAAAAAACCTGTATCATTACCTTGTTTTTTCGTTCGATGCAGGCATCCAGTCTCAACGAACAGTCTTTTCCCATTGAACCCTCTCTACAAATACAGAGGGCACTCCCGTCATTCGAGGCTAAACAGTGTTCTGTTCCTTCACTCACACATGGTGGGTTAATAAGCGAACATGGATTTATTGGGAGGCAAGTGTGCAAGTGAGTGTCCCAAACAAAATGCTCATGACATTCGCATTCGTATTCATCCTGCAGCGCGCACAATAAAAATTAAAATGACAAAGTAAATAATTTCTTCAATTACACAAAAACAGCACAGTTGAGTACGTCTCCACATCGCGTCCAAAAAACGATGCCTCGTCAGTTGGACGGCTGAAATGATGATTACGCTTTCATCGCTGACTGCCATATGACGATTGTAACGGTGTGATATACTAAATCACACGTGACATGTCAGTTGTCTAGACCATAACCACTAAAGCAAACTTAGGTCTAACCTGTAAACATGTAGTTAATCAGTCAATTTACCAAACATGCATTCGAGTGCATTCAATATATTGTTGAATAGATCCGACTGACGACACGTCGGCGGACAGAAGATAAAGCCTTAGGTCGCGACAGAACACCAGGTGACAATTACAGAAGTATCCACCATCTCTTTATCGCAACCAAGAAGCTCACTGGTCTCAGAATACGGTGGCAGCTGAACACACAAGCGAACAGGTGAGAGAAGAACAGGTAGGTTTCCGGTCGGATTGCAGGTTTACCGTCCATGTGTTCTCCTTGAGACAGACAATGGACCGCCGGCATTCCTTTGTGCAGGCAGCAGTCATATTGTTTCTGGATCTTAAAGGTGCACTTTATTCGCAAGTACGACACGTCCCATGGGGCCAAGTAGGTCAATTTGTTGAACTTCTTGTGAGTTCAGTCTTAGTGAAGTGTCATCGCTTATGCGCAACTAAGTTGAACGTTTCGTACCTCGCAATTAGCTCCCGACATGGGTGCCCGTTCTTCTCATTCTTATTCAATAACGTGATGCAAGATGATCTAGGAGGACAGCTCAATGAATCCGAGGACCTCGGGGTGGAACCTATGCCAATTGTAAGCAGAAAGGTGTTGGTTATGTGGGCGAAGTTGCTTTCCTCAGTTCTTTTGCAGAAGAAATGCAAACTTTATTGAACTGGTTAAAAGATATGGCTATTTTGTATGGCACGCACTTTACAACTTCAAGGAGCACGGTTCTGCTAAAAGTTCCCGTATTTGTTATTGGGAGCAGGCCGCTGAAGGCAGTCGATCCTTTCACCCTATTGAGTAGTGTTAGTTCGTCAGCATTTGGTACTAATGACGAGGTGCCCATGAGAATAGCGAAGACGTATACTGCACTCGCCGATCTTTGTCAGTTTTAACCCCGCAGAATTACACAAATGTCCATTAATGGCAAAGTTTACAACGCGCGTATGTGCCTAGTCTTGCTGCGAGAGCCAAAAAACGAACCTACGTGTATGTGTGTATACAATTCCCGTCTTATCCCCAATTTAGTCTGTATCAAATAGGCTGACTGTGTGATCAACGTTACATTATGTCAGCAGGTTTCCTGGGATTGTGCAAGTTCGCCGCTGATAACCAAGGTGGTGAAAATACGGCCTTCGCTGATTGAGCCACGTACTCCGTATATCGATGGAGCGCCTGCCGCATGGCGTATTTATTAATGTGACTGGTGGTCATTGGAAGAAACCACAAGGCAGCCAGGCGATGACGTGATTACAGCCTAAAAAGCTGTAACTATTCCTACCAGCAAGATTGCTACTTGCTATTTATCTGGTTGGATAATTCTCTAACACCAAAACCACTGATTGGAAGCACTCCCTGACAAGGCGGTGTGTCACAATCAAAGGCGACTCTGAACCCACAAACTTTCTGATTCTTCTTTCTGTTACATGTATTTTCGTCTCATAGCTGAAAATAACTAGGATGATGCTGATGGTGATATTATGTGAGTCGTGTTACTTCTCGGTCGCCGACTTACTCGTTTTGGTTATTGAAGAAATAGAAAACAACGATGACAACTGTCCTTGTTTCAGTTTCTTTCGCTTCTTGCGATCTATCACAAAAAGACTGCACCTGGAGGAGATGTGATGATCTGCGCGCCCAGGTGACCCTTTAGGAGGAAATGAGTACCGTATCGATCATACCAAGAGTCATTTCTGCCAGGTAAGTCACTAAGTGGATATCTGAATGAAAGCAACCAGCAGGACTTCTGGGTTTGAGTTTAGAAATAGCATGGTTCTCTAGGTGGAAAAATGGTATTAGTTTGGGTTCACTACCTTGTATGTGCTATATTATGGTACACAGTTTTGGCCCAAATGCCTTGGCTGAAAACTTCAGTCGTTCTGCTGTTTAGATCTAGACCAAGTGGCACTATCCTCAGTCTACATTCAATCATGACTTTTAATACAAGTAACCTGCTACCGCAACAGCTGTCTTGCAGAACAACTCGGATAACCTTACCTTTTTCAGTCAGACGAAAATGTTTTACTACCGACCCTTTCTTCACTGTCTTTGAACCCTATCCACCCCTAAGTTTCACTGGTTCTTCTCTGGATCTCAACAGTGTGATACTGCTTGCCGCGTTCTGAGAGGCCTCCAATTCAACCATTTTCAGGACGAATGAAAAGTAATGTACTTTTTGTTTATCAGTCTAGTGTTTAATCCCGAGGTGCAGATGAATATGAACAATTTAATGCGAACACTGTGACAAATTGCCCAACAGGCCGCATTAGTCAGGACACGTTGCACATCAAGTGTTAACGTCTGATGAGTTTCGAAAACTGAATTTCAGAATGAAAGTTAGCTGACTAAATTGACGATATCTTCAAGTGACACCATGTTGGCTGTACGCATCAGTTTATCTCTGGTCTTCCGATCTCGGATAAGTTATAGTAGGTATAGCTTCAGCCGGAAGAAGCCAAATCGATGGATTCCTGTCGAGGATGACAGAGTATGGTGCTCATGCTTATAGTGATGTTACAGCTACAGATGAATGAATATAAATATCCATACAATTTCAAGTAAAAGCAAGCTAAAAACAGTAATGCACACTTGCGACGGAAGTATATGGAAAAGGACATAGAAAATGGATGAAACATGAAAAGTTTATTAAATGTAGCATTCGAATGAAATCTTGGGAAATGAGGATATTCATATCACTTTTATACAGTATATATATAAAGGCACTATTTAAGCTGCATAACTGAAGATACCTTCGAAATATTTATACGAATATAAAGATTCTGAATCTACATTCAGTGATATAGACAGCATAGTACAAAGAAGAGAAACAATTGCCAATACGGTGCTAGGTAAGATACCTGTGGAATTCTAAGTATTTACGCAACTTTAACATGTTCGCCTTGTTATTTCTCGGACACACAAAATCAGTGGAATCTAGACATGCCTGTCAGATGAAAAAAAATTTTGGTCAGCCTAAACACTTGTACTATCGTGATAACCACTTGCATGGAACGGTAACCTACTACTGACACAGCATCTAGTTTCACTAAAAGTGGCTTCCTGCTTCGCTGCTTTCAGCTGATTCACGTCGGATTAAAACTTCAGCGAGTTAAATACCTCGCCAATGTTTTAAAGCGCTAGATTGAGGACAAAAGCACATCCCTAAAACATGAGTTGTTTAGCTATTAGACTGTACGCTCAAAAATGTGATATTTTAGTGGATTTTAGAGTAGAATATACTGCTTTGAGTATATTTAAAAATGAACATATATTTGCATAGTACACTTTACTGTCCAAAGAAACTTTATTGTCAGAAGTTCAATATACTCCTCTATCATACAGTATATTTGCGACTCAGTCGCTGTTACACCAAACTTGTTAATACGGAAGCTAAGATAAACGTGGTTTGCGACTGCAACGGAACGATTGGTGAATTACTTTGTTACCATCGACGTCGACCGGCGGTTTGACAGTGTTTTGTCGCTTGTGTACATGACATACTACGGAAAAATGATGGCTGTTGTGACCGGCCTCACTGAGTGGATACAATCAACTGGTTGCATTAAAAATCAGTTACATATGACAGTTTCACAAGGCACACCTTAATCAGAATCGGTGGCTTCATTCATTTCACGCATGAATTGAACGGTCACAGTACAGCACGAACTGAAAGTAGTTTAATCGATTTTCAGTTAACAACCTTGGAATCTGCATGCTTTCTTACGTCAGAATTGTCACTGTTGCCATCAGTCTCACATTTGCACATTCATACAGAGAGATCCAAGCAATTAGGCACTGGTTGGTCTGTGTGTTTGAGTTCGTATTTGTCCGTCTTACGGCACAAGCTTGTGAACAGAAGGTTTTCATTGGGAACCCTAATCCTTTTCCGACCCGGACTTAGCTGTCATGTCGCTACCCGAAGCCCACATAAGCAATTACAAGAGCAAGTGAGATACAGTAAATACCCGATCCGTCGTTCACGACAAAGTAGCTAGTAAAAATAAGCTGCTGCTGACCTTTGGACCTCGAATCCTCCAAAACAAACTATGGACCAGACACACCATGTATAAACATGAATTACGCGAAAGGAGATAAGCCTGCGTATATACAAGGCTCTGTCTTTTGGAATACAAAATGTGTATACGCTGTTGGCTCGATGTAACGTCGTATGACTGGAGCACCGCACCGCGACCACCAAGGTTCAACCATGTCGCTACGGCATTAATGTCACTGCCTTGAGTGAGACAAGGATTCAGACAAAGGTGGGCTCAGGGAGACAGACGCCGTTTACATTTTTCACTGAAATTGCTGTCAGTCGTAAGGTATTCGGGAGTACAGCGTCTGTTCCGTAGCTGCTAATCGTACCAATTCATTAATGACAGCCTAACTACAGTGCATGTGCTGTCACATTGGTTCCGGAAGGCTCTACCTCAATTGAGGTGGGTTTGTTGATTCTTTCAGTTTGTACGACTCAGCCATGCGCTACACTGATAGCACGGGAGACCAGTACTATGAAAGACTCTGCAACAACCCTGTCTACACCGATCATTGATTAACTGTTTCTTATAAATAGTCTTAATGCGTGGTTTAGGAGGGACTCAATAGCCTGACGGCACAACTATGGGCTTCAAAGCATTGAGTTTAAGAACAAGAACAATTATTGCCAGGCATTTTGTGTGCCACCAACAGCTGCCTACCAGAGCTATCCATTTCTAGCTGGATGCTAACGAAATCACTATCCGAACCAACTCATGAACGATCGTTGTTATATGTTAGACTGTGTTAGCGTACAATGCGTCGACCGGAATCAGGCTGTAGAAGGAAATTTCCTAAACCATTTAAACAACGGCGGAAGCTAGACGTTGAATTGTTAGAAAAACCACAGAAGGTGGCCATGTTTCAACCTACAGATACCGCTTATCCAAAGGACGCTTTTGCATTCAATACCCTCAAGAGTATGTGGCAACATTTCATGAAGTTCAACGTGGCGGAATCTAACGAGATAACTAGCATTCACTACAAAAATTCTGACTGCTTCAGTGACAACGATGCAGTTACCTCGAGTCAGATGGATAACATGACCGAGGCGTTTTCAGGTTACATAACGGACCGAAAAAATAGAGACGCAAATATCACGGCTCTTGGCACTGATCGCCAACATACTGATTTGCTTCGCGGAATCATCAACCCCAGATGCCAAGACCAAGATAAGTTGATACAGTGTTGTGCCGACCGCCGACAGTATAAGGAGCTGGGTGTTTAGCGAAAGGTGATGTTTAGTTCGTCCACCCATTCATTAACATTGTACTGCGTGGGAACTCAAACGTTTTGCGTACGTAGATGAAAGATAGTTTGAAGATGCGGTGCAAACATTTGGGCAGAACCCTAAATAGGCCATCGATAACTAACTAGACAACCGATAATATTCTATCATAGGCAGGGATTAAACAACTACTTTCTAACGCCCCGGATAAACAGAGATGCGAAAGGATTATTGAGAAAATCCAAAATAAAATCCAACAAAAAGATTGATGGCGGACAGCAGTCGTCAAGAGAGTCTTTGTAACGTGATCCATTTTTCAAACGTGCTGTTCTTCTGTTGGTTTATGCCATATGGAGGCATGAAACAGCCCCTACAATATGAAGAATGTCTTCACTGTACGTTTTTTGAGACAGAGAGGGTAGAAAAAGAACCGACACTTTCGAAGACATCAGTCTGCTGCGCCGCTCTGCAAAGGTTTTGACAAGAATTCTACCTAATCAACTTTTTTCCGATTTTTTAAGAAATGAAGTCCCCAAACAGCTGTTAGTATTTCAGTTCGTTTGCGACAAGAATGTCGTGATACTTGCCACTCGTCAGGCATCCCAAACACAACTGGTCGCTCTACATCCTTTTTGAAGACGTGACCAATGCGTTTGGTTTTGCCAGTAGCTGAACGCTGCGATCAGCACTCGGTAGGGTTTGCTGTCCAAATAAGTTTGTCAATTTAAGTCCAATATTGCACCTAGGTAGAAAGATACAGATGCAGTCGTGTCGATTATCTCTGACGAATTTGATACCACGGCTGATATGAAGCAGCATTGCGCTTAGGCTCTAATTCTCTTTAGATTCTGGTTGAAGGTAATACTAGCAGTTTAATAACGGAGCTCGGAGGGTGATGTCTGTATTGCATACTTCATGAATAGTCGTCTGCTGAAAACACGATAGTTCGTTGCTTCAAGCTTACTACATAACTTGGAAGGTCGCATGTCCTTTTTACGAATGAAAGCCGCTGCCAGCACACAGTTGAGCAGAAATGCAGCAAACGGACAGGATATCACTACAACTTCAATCAAGTTTGGATTCGATATCAGCCCAAATCATTTCCCTTCTTTCAGCCTTCTTCGGATGGAATTGCTATGTTAACGCTTAGAGTATGCAATAACGGGAACATTATGGGTAGTTGTTCAGTCTCCCCTTCTTGAGTAGCAAGGTAAATTCAGACCTTTACCTGTATCTTTAGCTTCGAGCAGGCATACACAAAACCATTACTGTATCCCCACGTCTTCGAGTTGTCGCCGCCTGAAAAGGAATATATAAAACTACTGTGTCTACAAAGTCTTGGTGACATCCACACTGATGTGTACCAGTAAAGAACCAAGATGTGAGACGTTTGAGCCGCTTCCACTTGCTATATGATGGGCGCACCCTGAGAGTTCGGTGGTCGTGTACGATCCTCAAAGTCAAGGTATTTTGTAGATCCGATAAGCACAAGAATGAATTTTTGTTGACGTTCTATCATCTTTTCTGCGTAGAATGGCAGATTTGGAAACGAATCCCGAGGCGGCTGTTTCGCGGGAAGCTAAAACTAGATATTCAAAAACCCGGTGGTCAGGAGGCGCGGCATCATGATGTCTTTATTGAATCTTTTGCGCTGTAACGCAGTATTTGGATCATGGAATGAGTCAACACTGAAAAGAATCATTTAGAAGAGCGTGGTCCGGGTGATCGTCCGACGGCCCATCAAGCGGCCTTTCTTCCGATTTGAGTGCAAATGGGTTAAACAGTCGTGGTGACTCAACCATTTAACTCTACTACAAATGCAGTTGATAGTGCGTCTGCCAATTTGGCAGAGGTTACTTAAATCGGTCATATATTCCTCACTGACGTTAGCCGACGATCCCTGTCGATTGATACAACTTCCAGAAAATCGGGTCGTAGTGGCCTGCTACATTTTTATTTCTTCTGCCCTGCTTTTCCAACCTGTTCTAAAAATGTTCTTTTGGTTTCTCAGTAAGATGTAGCATCTGTTTATTTTCCATATCCCAAACAAAATGCTATAACGAAACATCTCTGTTTATTCTCATTATCTGGTCATCTTTTTAAAGTAGAACGCACAACTGGAGAGTCTGTCCATTTTTTGCCACCAAGATATAAGGGTTTCACTTTCACGAGGTTACGAGTTGGCCATTCAGTATCAGTCATAATTACACGTCTCATTCAATCGGGTATACATCAAATGCTTGATGTCTGAATGGGACCACCAGCGGCGCACCACAGGCCACTCGTGGTGATGTATGTATGTGAACGTACTTTCGTTCCAGTCGACGTGACATGGTAATTCAGAAACGGACGTTTCCAACTATCGTTTCCAGGTTCCCATCGAATTCATATGAACTCATTTATGCGAACAGCTGTTTATCGTTCGTTCTCATTGGACTTTTACAATGACATACGGTACACGAGTTCCATGTAAAAAATTAGAGGGAACCAAATGAATCATTGAAATCATAGACACTGGGTGGATCACATTCTACTGGAGGCGGGTGAAAGTGCTGAATGTGAGAAAATGTCACTCGTCGATTCGAATAGTCCCATGAGTTCACTGGAAATAAAAAGGTGTTTTGGCAAACAGTTTGTTTTCGGTTATTAATCATCGGGCCAATTACATAACATTTACGTCATCATGGTTGTCAAGCCATCAAAGTCAGAAGCAATTGGTCATATAATTACGTCATGCGGCTGTGAATTGGAGGGCAATTAGGTGATAAAGCTGACCTCTGGATGCGTCGAGTCGGTAACGGGAAGCCACGACAATCGTAGGGCCTGTACGAATTTCTTGTGGGCGCATAACTGTGGATTACGCAAACCATTTCCGGCCGCTTCCGTGGTGGCCAGAAAACGGAATTTGACTTCTCTGGATTGATGACTGGACAAGCGGTAAATAGGCTGAAAAGCTACTTTCGGTGAGACTTGGCGCCCTGAGTCAACAAGGTGCACTCGAAATGGACTTCATCTCGTTCTTAGTCAGCCATGTGGAGTGGTGTTCACGTATCCTCTGAAAAAGGCGCTTGGTTGTGCAACGTAACCTGCTCCACAGGAGCATGTAAAAGAGTAAACACAAAATGAGGTCACACATTTAGGCAACGTATATTTGAGTTATACGTGGACTACCGGGTCGGATCTGAACGAGATTCGTAATTGTGCTGCACTGTAGATCTTTTCAATTGCGTCACTTATTCTGCGAGCCACCAGTTCAGCCAACGCCTCGCTTTTGTAGTCTAGCGTCATGTAAACGAAATTTTTTCCCGCAGATAGGAGCTTAACTCTTGGTTCTGTCAATACCATATGTCTATTCACGAAGTTTACAGGATAGGCGTTCTCTGCAAATATCCATCGTAAAAACACCAGTTCTGCATCAATCATGTCATCACTGCATATCCTATCGTTCTACCGTTTTCGTTTGGCAGGTCACTGAATTTAGGCAAACCATTCAAGGTACCAATCAATTTCTGCAGGTAAGTCGATCTGTCCATCAATAAAATTCCCGCGCCCTTGTCGGGCTTCGATAACAGAATATCATTATCTTTTCCCAAATCTTTCAACTCTTGGATATGCCCTTCTGTCTGAATACTGCTTAAGCGCGGTTTAGCGTTGATGAACAGATAGGACGTGTTAACTAAAGTGGTGTTAACTACAAAAGCGAGGCGTTGGTTGAACTGGTGGCTCGTAGAATAGGTGACGCAATTGAAAAGATCTACAGTGCAGCACAATTACGAATCTCGTTCAGATCCGACCCGGTAGTCCACGTATAACTCAAATATACGTTGCCTAAATGTGTGACCTCATTTTGTGTTTACTCTTTTACATGCTCCTGTGAAGCAGGTTACGTCGTTCGCAAAACCATTTGACGGCTAGTTTCAATCAAGTATGAACCGATTACACTGTAAATAAGCTTTCTCAAAACCCCGGCGAATTCATTTTAGGGGGTTCCACGAATTCCTTCCGATAGCTGCCTTGTGATTATCTCAACATAACCTGCTTGACGACGATAGGTAAGTAAATAAACACAAAAGGACGAAGAGAACCTAAGCAAGCTATCTTGGGGGTGTGGCACCAGTACCGGGCAATTATTGAACGATATGATGACCCGTGTTGCAAGATAAGCACTTTCAACGGCAGTACAAACTCGGCGGGTGATAATTTCACTGGTAACTTCACTCGTATATGATATAGGGATAAAAACATAATTTTTTGCACTGTTTAAACAATTTCAAGCTCCCTTTTTGCTTGCATTTTTCTGTCTAAGAATCGGTGAGGATATCGATTTTGATTTAGCATATCTCGAACGTGCTACATTTGATCCGATAAGGGTTGCATTTCCTTTGGGTTCTGTTTGATAAGCACAAAATCAAATTCCGCCTGTATATCTGCTTTTGCATTTAATTGTATATTTGTGCATATATAAATTCTGGTGGGCAAGCGGCTAATTGCAGTTTCAATCTGTACTATAAAATTGTGCATAAACCTACTACTGTTTTTGTGCACTAAATTTTAACGTCCGCCGAGTATTTTCTAAGGGTGATTACGAATGATTCAATGTACGTTCTCAACTTGATAACAAACTGTTTCCTCTTCGTACGGTAAACGGGATTCCCTGCGATCTAATAATGGTCAGATCTCACTACCCAAATTAACAGAAGTCGGTCTACTTGTGTTTCTAACTTTTGACAGTTTGGTTGGTTGTCGGCGGCGGTATCATTACTGTAGTCATGAAAATCTATTTACAGCAGTGGTGTTTTTGGCAACTGTATATATTTTATAACAATATTCGATTTCAAGTTAAAATGTACAAGTTACTAAATATTTATGACCTTGCCTATCAACTTTTTACATTGTGCGGCAGTCATACAATTTTACTACTAAAGGTGAACGTTTTGCGTTCTATTTCTTTTGCA
>JTDE01000766.1:173047-183081 GCA_014338405.1 Paragonimus skrjabini miyazakii
CATGTTAAAGAACAGTTACACAAGTTCGGTGCTCTATTGGCTGTTTACCTAACTTTATTAAAGACAATGAAGTGAGTACATAATATCAGATGTATGAATTAAAAACTGATGCTGTAACCACAGCATTATTCATACTTACTTGTAAAAAACCAAGTATGCGACAGTTGAATGCCGGTTTAACGTGTTGTATTGAACGACAAGGATTTCCAAAACAAGGATTTGGACAAGTTTTCTTAATAACCTTCAACCAGGTGTTGTTCTCGGTTGTCGAGTGAATTCCAAGAGACTTCCATGCCTATAAATTCATTTTACAACATCTGTTTGTGAACTACTATTATTCGAACATTTCATTTATGTTTCAGAAGTAATTTACGATGAATCATCTCAAAGCATAGACTGTTTATTTGATACACACATACCTCTTCCACTTTCACTTTTACGTATGGTTACTGTGGATTGAACTGTCGTTGCTACCACAACCGCAAGCTATGCAACACGCAACAAACAGCGCTTGATGGGCATTTATACATAACGTAACAACATTTCACTAAGACTGTAGCTTCTCATCACTAACTATTCTTGTACAGACGGGTGTAGTCTCAATAGAAATAAATAAATTGACTGTTGTCAGCTGATAGAAGAAGTTGAAACCTGGGCTGTTGCATGCAAGAAGTTCAAAAAATCCAGTACTCTGTTTCTTTAGCGTTTGACGTTTGGTTTACACCTGTACATTGCTCCTTTAAATCCGCCCTAAGTATGTAGTAAATTTGGGTACTGGCTGATTTCCAGAAACAAACTCTGAGTATTGCCGACCATCCAACTGGTTTTCTATGCTACTGCTTCGTTCCTTAATAATTCATTTCAGTCATAGATTACAAATATGACCACGTCATCACTACTCAACAATACTGAAGTTTAGGTGGACCAGAAATGAAGTGCTTCAGAACGTTTTAGTATGCTGTTAACTGCCAAGTGTTCTACTTCTTATGGCCTGTGGAATGAAGCTTTGATCGCAGTATTGCTGGCAGTCGTGTAGTTTGTAGCCGTCGCTATGTAGTGTAAAATTGTAGTTATTTGTGATTAAAATCGCTGTCACATCTCCCACGATACGGGTTACAAGTTTATCGATGCAACAATATCGAATCATCTTACATCGAGTTTTGATAAGGGCGCGTGTAGAATGAATTTTGATTTTGCTCACTTGGACACGGTTACTATTGTTTTCCAGTTAGTGTTGTGAGGATGAACGACCACACTATACTACTCACACTACTACTCAGTAGCCAGGCAGGGGGCAGACGTCTGGGTATTTAAGTAACCGGAGGAAAACGCAAGGAGTGTACTGCGTCATGAAATGTTGCTTTCCGTACACGAACATGGCAATGGCAAACCTGGCGTCTTTGGAGCATTGTTATATACGAGTGAGTAGTTTTGTTTGTTGTAGCGCTGAAGCACATAATCCCTGTGTTAAACATCTGAACGAACAATTTTTGAAACTTTCAAGTTCTTGACTCACAACATTGGTCCCAGACAGAATTATTAGTCCAGGATATGGCTTGAGAACATTTTTGACCGAGACGGTAACCTTGTCTTGTTGGGTGATGAGAAACTGTCCAGCACAAGTGCAATAACCTTTTTAAAAATTCACAAATTCCAGTTACTAACCACCGGGGAAAGCAGTATATGAAGTAATCTGCTAATTCCCCTTGTTTACGGAACCCCAGAAAACTTGGTATGTTTTGCCAGATTAGGCGAATGAGTAGGTCCTTTGTCGTTCGAATACCTTCTCTAAAAACATTTTTAGTTATCCGATCGAGGATGACCAGTCGTTCATTTGGAATTAGCGCACAGCTGGCTCCTTCCGAATTCCATTTGTCACATCTATGCAAAATATGTGCTGATTCACAAAATAGCTACTCACTGAACAAACGCAGTCAGGATATCCACAAAACCGGCTGACTGGTAGTGTCAGAAGCATTGAAAAATGACCGCGAAAGCTCAGCCTTTACCGGGAACTTGTCGGTTTTGAACTTTCTTTTTATTTTCTTCGCTTTTCTGACAGATTAATTTTTTCGTGATGCGCGGAAGGATGCTACTTTCCTCTAAGTTATTTTAAAACTACTTATTGTACCAGTTGTTACTGCATTATTTGAAATAAAAACTTGAATTTCTGACCAATGGGAAAAATGTCTCATGTAAATAAAAGAGCAAAAGTAGGAGTAACTGAGTTTGAGGTGTAGGAACTGGCTTACTTACAAGTAAACACCAGTTATAAAGAAAGACCATTGGCATGTGGTGCAAGGGATCGATTAAGACATCCATGATAGCCTTTGCTTTTGGAGGCACACTGTCACATCCGGAGCGTTTGATCACTTTTTTGCAACAAGTCCACAAGCGACGCTGCTCTGTTTCACAAAAACGTTTTCTCACCGAACGTTTGAATATTTTATACGCCTCCACTACGGGCACACCAACTTCATAGAACACATCGATATTCATCCAAAGTTGTTCATCTGTAGTGAGTCAGAAAGTGAGCATAACTCAACGCAACATATTGTTACTAGTAATTTTAAAATAAATGAAGGCGAAGTTAGAATTCTTTGTTGTTTGGGGTCAAAATGGTATGCGCCTGTGTCCAAATGTTACAACACTACAGACATGTATGAGGGGGTTACTTCAGAATAATTCACTTAGGTTTTATCTCATTATCATTTATTATTTGTAAATCTTTGCTCTTAGAAATACTGTCAATTTTAATGTTGCATTTTCGTCGTCTAATGAAATTATGAAATAGTTCGTAGATCAGTGTAGTATGTTAATACGTTTCAAATTTTGCAGCTGACAATCGGACCGACATTCGAACAAGTAACTCAAGTCGTCTACATCAACATCAAACACTGTTATCATTGTGTCTGTTGTGTAACCCATTTAAAAATTGCCATTTTTGAAAGTAACTTTTGCGTGTTTTCTTACAAAACTGTTGGGAATAGTGATTTATATTCACTTGAACAAACTGAGGAGGGGTATTGTCTATCGGGTCAAAACACTTGGCTTTCTGTTTCACCTTGTTCACACAAAGTGACTGGTAGAGTTTTGCTCACTGTAGTTAGTTTTGTCTTTGTCAGTTTATTTGATCGATCTGGTTGGCTGGCTGGCCTAATTCAGGCAGATGGGCAGTATCACTGCTTTCTAGCCCTCGATTAGCAGAACACTGTTTGAACGCGGCTTCCATTTGTGTTTGACGGTTAGTGCAATACCAAATGGGGAGAGCCAACTTTAGTAACTATAAATTGCAAAAAGCCACTTATGAAAGTGTTTGAGAGAGAATTGGGCTTCTTTTTGTTGCGACATGAGTCTACCTTACTGTTTGCTTTCAATTTTCAAGCAAGAACAAATAAATCACGACGGCCAAGTTGTGGCATTTATTAAGAATAAAACAATTCAACGGTCAGTAACACTGACACTTCAGGGCGACACACAACTAAAGGACACGGTATAATAATCACTCAGTAAACTTCTTCCTGCTGACTTATTCAGAGATCGCGTAACAGATATTGTCGTGTTTTACATGATACTGACGTCAGTTATCACTAATTCGATCAGACACATTGATTTCCAACAAATTTCTGTTGAAGGCCTAAGTCGTCATGCATGAGAGCATTGCGAATGTGCAAATGCTGAGTACGAAAAGGTTAAGACAGATCTCAACGGTTCCACTTCTTATCGAGAACACGTAACCCACATAACACCGATGAGTGCGTGTCTGATGGCAGGCACGCATGACACTCCCATGCATTCACCCATAATTCCGTCCTCCCCCAGTAGACTATGATCCGTCCTTGCTACCTAAATTTTTGGAAATATTTGATTTGTTATAATTCGTATCCATGAATTGCAAACACCCCATGTAATTGTAAAAAATTGCCGAGAATAGCCGGAAACCACCGTTGATACAACTGAATTGTTACCAAGAGATGTCAATATGCAAACGAGACAAAGATGGTACAATTTCGGGAAAATAGGTTATTTCAAATTGGGCATAATTACTACACAATAAATGTTGATTCAAACCATGGTAAGTCTGTTCAATGGGGGCAGTGGCTTCAACCTAACTGAGAAGTACTGATCATGGGGTTATCGACTGGATAGAACAGAGCGATTCCGTTTCTTTTCTTTTTGAAATGATCAGGCGAGATGAACACTACTCATACAGGGTTGTGGTTGAACCTTTGGATATGATCATTTGGTCGTGCCTATTGTGAGGCTACTGACGCTGTGGCTGACACGATAGTCTCACAGGCACACGGGTCAGAGTTCAAACCTCGATCCGTACAGGGATATGCACTACTGATAATCTCTAACAAAAGCAAACCTCAGATTTAGCGCTTCCTTTCAAAGTGGGCTACCTGATAAGCCCATATGAATGCAAAGGCTGCTCTCAAGTAAATAATACCTGTCACTGAAACCATGTGCTCTTCCTGCTGTCGTTGGCAAATAATCTTATTTATTGGAAACTGAGGTGGCACTGCAACTACGAAAGACACTGCTGATTATCGCAGATAGGTTTTCTGTAGAATGAAGGATAAAGAATAGTCTAATTCTGCGACAAAACTAGAGACATAAAAAGTGTAAAATGTTTTTCATTTGTACTGGATATACAGCTGGTCTACTCATTTAAAATCAAATTTTAACATAAGAACTGAGAAAACCCATATCATTCGCCTATTATGGGCGAAGTAGCTAACTGTCTAATGGAAGTCGTACGTGTTCCTAGCAGCCTATTCTAGATCACACATGTGAATAAACAAAAGAGTAAACACGTTGTTTAGATGTCATCTGAAGTTGAAAAGCTAGATGTCGCCGTTAGCGCCTACGCAGTTGGCATTCGGGCGTGGTGTTCAATAAATTCGTCAAATCCAGTTGCAGAATGGAGTTTCTGCAGGTTAGACGTAGCCTAGGAATGCACAGTAGATAATCGACTGCAAAGAAGAATTCAGGCATAAAGGTGTAAGAACCGTGGAGTAGGAAGATGATTGACAATACTCAAATGTTTTCGTGAAATGAAGGTACGACCGATATACCATCAACTACATTCTTCACCTGCCTCTCCTCTCGATATTTTGTTTTCGGTGTTTTAGACATTGCTACGTTAAGAACCTTCGCATGCGACCGCAAAGGTGGGTTGCCTCTGGGGTTTTTCATTGAGGTTCCAGTATTATTTTTTAGAACAAAGATGATTGTTAAGGAAGATAAATCCTTAAAAACCTCCTCATTCTCCAGTATGGGAAAGGTCTTAGTTATGTTCGATATCAAGCTCCTATTACCATCTTTGAACAGCATTGGATAAAGACATTCTCACCCAGAACTCTATTACGGTTTAGTAACTTAAATTCTGAAGCGGCTTTAGCTTTCGCTAGAGGTTTGTTGAGAATGCAGTACATTAACAAAACGTTCTCGTGACAAGCTCTAAGCTTATGGCCCACACTTCTGCATAAATTTTCAACTGCCAGTAAAGAAAATGGTGCTATGACATTCCCCAAGAGAATTGCTTTTCCCAACCCTTCAGGTCCCGTCGCAAATTATTTGTTATGAATGGAGGTATCTTCACTTTTTTGTTTCGATTCCCACCAATGGGTGTTATATTGTAAGCGAAAGGAGACGAGTTGATGTTCAACCATTCAGAGAGCTGTATTGTCATTAAAGAGAATAAACTTGTCTTTTAGTACAGCCTTTTAATACAGTCTTTTAGTACAGCCTATTCTGTTGCTAAGATGGGGCTAAAAAAGACAAAGATATGAAGCTGTTGTTAAGTGATACTATCTCTCATCGCGACAAATAAACGGCTGAAACATTTAACTTCCTTCTTAGTAAAACCGTTTATGTAAGTTTCTAAGGATTACGATTTCTCAGGTATACTAACTGATTAGTTTATTCCATTTCTAAGAAAAACATAGGCATGCTAAACTCCGCACAGCAAACGTTACAGATAAACGAAACAATATCTACAAGCCTCGCCATGAGTTTCTTAATATATAGCCAGCAGAACGCTGGATAGTGAGGAGGGGTCTTAATTTTGTTTCTGCCCTTTGAAAAATCTGTAAAATGCCTCATTGCTACTGATTCGAACATAGTACGAGGTCACAATAAAGGCAACATGAACGAATGTTTTTGAAATCTCTTAGGTTAACATTAGTCAATCGCAGACTGATGGTTCATTAGAATAGACTGCGACCGGCTTTAGTTAAAGCCTTCTTTTAGAATATCATTGAAGATAATACTAGAATATTGTTTGTCTAGTAGAAGATGATTGTCAACGACATCTCATCACATTTTTATCTAGCACTGAAACATTATTTATAAAAATAATATGCTATGCCAGACTTTTTGTGATTATCATCAATAATAAATGATCACCATATGATATTAATAAAGAAGTCGTATCAACTCATGGTACTGGAGCACTCTACATTGCACTTTCAAACTAATCGCTAACTCCTAATACGCACTGAATTACATGCAGGAAAATCCTCTGGTTAACTTGAAAATCTGAAACATTTTCACTTCTAGATAAAAGTGCATATTAGAGTGATATTTGAGGTAAGGTTTGTGTATTCAATAATGCGCTTAATATGCACTCAGTGATTTCAGTGATTTGTTCACGGGTTCGAGGTTGGAGGCCCAAGTAATCCGGATCCAGTCTGTAGCGACTATAATAAATGGTATGTTTGATAGTCGCATTCACTTGTACATATTTCATCATCTTGGCTTTTTGCCTACTTTTGTTTTAGTCAAGCTATTCCATTTGTAACATCCATCCCGGGGCTACGATCACAACTCGCTCCGTGCTCCGCTAGCTTGACGTGTTTCCTCTGTACTTTATTTTCCAGGGTCGATACTAATACACAAGGGTCAACGCGCTGAGTTATTGCTTTTCATTGTCGATTGGTCTTTGATAGTGATTACAGACTGGGTATTAATCTGTTGGACCAGTTCCAACAAGTCAGTTCGTCCGTTTCGATGTCAGCGGTGTTCGTTTGATGTTCATACATCTATCAGTGACGCTAAGTACTTGAGGAAACCAATTATGCCAGAAACTTAGATCACGTGCTGACTAAAAGCAACAACCTCTTCTGGGCCATTGTAAAAGTGCAATTGATGAAGCTAAGGAAACGCAACTTCAGTTGTCATCAGTGTTAGTTAACTGACCTGTAACACCTAACACATGAACTATACTACTCATTCGATGTGCTTCAGCACATCCTTATTGCTATCGAGACGTCCACAGCACACCTGTGCACGCTTAATGCATGGCAGTACAAGGCACGTGTGGGTTCGGTGGAAATCATGCATGAATTCCACCGCACCCACACGTGCCTTGCACCCTATACCATGGAATAGGGCGCCGTGTAGACACTGCGCAAGCCAGGTGAAGTTTTTGAGGTAAGATTCTCTGCTAACATCAGCGGCAACCTCAATACTACTTTCTGCGCCTACCAGAAGTCGTATTTGCTAGCTGACTTTACATTCACCTAACAGACAAACTTGAGTGTTAAGAACTCCCAAGACCACCGTTACCGTGTTTTTCCGGTCGTCCGTTGTAAAATTAAATAATATTTAACTGACCTGCATTGTTTACGCTTAAAGACGGGAGCTGATGCGTTCCCCAAATCCCTTTTGGGAATCCCCGCAAATATCTCTGACCAAACCGATGATCATATACAGATAGTGTATAACTTGTATCAGTCGTTGAAAGTTCTTCTATCCACTTATCCGCATTGTCCGACGAACAAAAATTGAGAGGTTGGATGATACAGTACAGCAAACACAATATCACCCTTACTTTCATATACACGATTTGTGCTAACCATATACATAAATTGGTCGTGAAAAAGCATTAGTTAAACAAAATTTCCCCAATGTGTTCCACGAGCTGGCGCTGGAACTAAGAAGTTGGGCTCTCGGGCATTCCGTGTTCTGAGAAAATGAATCACTTGGCTGGGGTCGATAAATCTGGAATCCAAAACAGATGTAGTGTCTGAACAACTATAGAAAGAAACGATCCAAACGTACTTCAAAAGCAGACAGAGAATCTACCGAGTTCTGAGCTTTACAGACGGGTAACGACTTTTAATCTATTATGGTGAGGCTCAAGTTTGACGGCATGACCACTCAAAACAAAATTCATATTTGTTGAGTAGGAACTTATAAGCGCGGCTGGGATTCTTAAACAACGAATCACCGTACAGTCACCTAAACTCCAGCTAGTACACATTATGTCCATTAAGTCTTCCTTTGTGGGACTTTGTGTGCCTTCTTAGGACGGCACTTCGTTGAACAGTTTCGGGTATGGCCTCATCCTTCTGGAGATGACTATATTGCAATGAGCTTCTCAATATGAGGTCGAACAAAACCGTCACAGAGAAGCATAAAGCGTATGGGAAGAAACTTGTCAGAGATCTGCACGAGGAATGCCGTGGTTCTGTTGCCTTTCCCGACATTAGTTTCTATGTTTAAGGAATTTGAAGTGGTATTGCAAATGAACGTCCCCACGTCTCTCTCTCAAATAGAGTGTCTGAGTCGCTTTGCAGAAGAGCGGAATCTTTGGGAGTTTTCATGTTACGCAAGAGCTTCGCATCACCCGTGAACAGCGCGCACGAGAGAAGACAGTGGAGAAGTTTTGTCATTCAGGTGAATTAAAAAGACAAATGGTCCAGGAATCGAGCCAGCGGGAACTCTGCCATTGCTCTAATGGGGACGACAGGAGCAGCAATTGACCGAATTACAGAACGGTGCCTGGTGAGTCAAGAGTGTAGTCACGTAAGCAGATTACCATGAATGTCAAGGTTGTGTTGTTTGTCGAGTTTGTTGCATGTGGGTACCTTCCACCAGAGTCAAGATTAGCATCGTGCAAGCACTCTAGAAGCAGGAATAAGAGCCACGATTGGTTTATAATTGGCTGGAGGAATATAGCGGTCACTCCCGAATATAGGAACACGGTTGATAACTTTCCAATTGATATGACCGAAACACTGTCCAGACGATTCAGTGAGCAGCATGCTCAGAGGACTGGAAATCTGTCCGGCCGCTTCAGGCAAACTGAGGAGAGAAGTTCCATCTAGTCTAGGAGAACTATTTTTGAAGTTACGTGGTTCTGCTACTGTGGCTGGTGGAGGCGTGTCTACCATTCATGTGCTCCATGGAAGCACAACTGATGAAAGTGTGCTCGGCACTATAAAACACGGTGTATACAATGCCTTCGTAGTCACTTAGCAAGTCAGCAGGCTCATTGCCCGTCCTGATGGACCTATCAGCTCGGAAGCACCCACTTTTTCCTCGCGAGTGAAAGGCACGAAACGGAAAAGGTTCTTGGAACCGGCATAAGGTCGAATCGTGGACCGTTGTTGTTATCAGAAGCGGCTGCTCCGAGTGTGAGTGGATCATCGATTTTCAATGTGAGCGCAGAAATGTCGATTGTACCCACTATCAGTTCTCCTAAGCACCATCAGGCTTTCCGTCGATCGGTCTGATTGTATATCAGCGAATTTAGTATTGATAATAATTGTATATTTTGGGAATCGGAAATCACGGAATATAAATCATCAACAAAACAGGATGAGTCAGGGCTTTTCCAATTCACCCACGAGAGATACGACGCAGAAAGCTCTGCATTCAAACGCTTAAACTTTTAATAATGCTTGCTCACTGGACGAATGAGTTCGGTGCTTCAGGTGTTGTTGAACATGACAGCATCACGGTGACTCAGTTCTAGAGGTTGGTAAGAACGCAATCCAGCCGAGGTAGGGCCTCAGCAGTTCGGCACCACTTGTAATAACAGATGTACTTGGTTAGGCCTAAGGAAACCGCTGGGTTGAAGCAGTTCGCAGCCACTGGATTTTTGCAGCCTGCGTGAGAGACAGTAAAGAAATTAACTTCGGGTAACTCGGCATCATCCATCACAAAAATGTAGAAATCTCCTAGTGAAGCCACTCTTTCTAACCCGGAGTTGACTAGTTTTTCGCAAGGAAGGCCGGAAT